>JAOVYW010026126.1:0-31017 GCA_025775045.1 Hiodon tergisus | reverse complement strand
GATTCCTGTTAAACGGTGTCGGTCTCTTGCTTAAAAACCCACGCAAAACGTAGCTCTCTTTCAAGACGCTACAATATTTTATATGAAACCATACAAAACCTCAGTTTCCATAAAGGTTAAACAGAGGTTTTGTTAGTTATGTAAAGCTAAACTACCTGTGGTCATTTATGAGACCAAATTCTGCAATATTTCAGAATACTAACATACTCTGGATCTCCTTGATCCATATCCTTTATCAAAAACACTCTTGCTTTTACAAGATCCTCTGTATTTAGTCTGTATTAATACCTCCACTGCAACTATCATTCAACTGTTTAAAAAATTTGTAGATGTAGATTTAAAAAAATTATGTGTATATTTAAAAGAGGAACCATTCCAACTGTTTGGAAAAATCCCTTGATGCACCACCAGAAAGAATATTAACCCTGGGACACTCCATGAACATGAAAACAACTTATCTATCAAGAAATAAAACATCAATTATATAAATTGGCACTGTTGAACTTTAAGTCCATTTATTCTGAATGGGGTACATGGCAGAGTTTGTGTTGCCTAGGAGATGAATTATCTGCAGCTGAGAGGTTAGATGTTCTCAGATGTGCTACGAGTGCCCCAAACAGCCTGGCCGATAAAGAAAAGCAAAGTGATTGTATATTGGCGCTTTACAGGTTGGCTCATGTGGATAAATGTTAATACTTGATTATGCAGTGACTTGTCAGAGTGCAAGCAGTGAAGACTATGGTGCAATGTATAAATCTGCCCTGGGGAGTCAAACTAGATACTGAAATAACTTACGTAAGCTTAATTTATGTTTATTAATTCAGTGAATTAATCTAGTCTACCAAATCAGGTAGGTAGAATTTAGAGTTTTTCTTTCTTTTAAGTTGTTGACTGATACACCTACTCCAATCTGTGTTCTTTACAGACAGCATAGCTATTCCCAGATGTGTTTATAAACCTTAGTCTCACCCACACAACAGATTTCATGAATTGGAAGTCATAGTAAGTAATACATAATTATCTAATTAATCTATTGTGCTTGGCTGTTTCTCCACATAGAAACTTTGCATTGCTGCATTTGTCAAAAAACAAAGACTGTTTGCTACACAAAACCAATGTGCACATAATGTTCACGCTAAAGTCACAGGAATTACATTGGAATTAAATGTGTTTGGGGGGAGTTACTTAGTTTGTGTTTTCACTTGTATTCATTTCAGCTATTTTATCTTAATGATTATATATACCCAAGACAGCAACTCAACTCAGGTGTTTTGTAAATAGGGCACAGAGCAGTGTAGTCACTGTCAATATTCAACAGCTAAGATAAAACAACCAGAGCATGCATTAAATAGAGGCTGACCTTCTGAATCCTAGTGACAATCCAAACAAGAAGGTGAATTAAGTAGAGAAAAAGAATGAATACCCTTTTCAAGGTCAGTCTCCTATAGCAGAGAGGTTCTCAATGTGGCGCCTTGACAAAGTCTGATAGTTTGAGCAGATGGGACCTTTATTGAAAGGCCCTCCCAGTCTATGAGACTTGAAAATGAGCTATGAGCTAAGAAAACCACACAGACACTGCTGCCTTTAACTCACACAAAGGCCTCTGCACTCTAGAGCGTTTAACAAATACTTTTTTATCACCATTTCACAATGAACAGCTTTGTTGCACTTTGGACATAGATGAAAATATGTATTCTGAAGTGCAATGAAACGAGTGCCGCGGCTGTGGTTTGTTTTCTTTATTTTCCCCATCATCTTGGCGGAAACTCCAAGGCTGTGAAATGGCTTGCTGACATTTACGCTAGCATTGTAGACGGGTGTGCGCACTTTCTATTGTTAAATGAGGTGAAAGCTTTTGAGATTTTACGCCCTAGCCTTTGGATGGCATCTGACATTCTGACCTGGGTTTAATTTGGTTTAAAAGCACAGTAACTATGCCGGACATGTTGAGGATTGGCCTCAACCTACACTTTCCGCTCCAGTGCTTCTGGGTCCCAGGCTCTTTGCTCATTTCGACTGAACACACTTTTGTTGCAAAGGTTGAAAATCATTTTGCTTCAGACTATAAAACTGGAATTATTCCTAGCTATTGATGTTGAGCTGAATAATCCCTGTGCATAACTGTGTCAGAATTATTAATTGACCATCTAGATGCTTTTTACAGCCTACATAACAAAGTATTTGCTTCGGACTAGAGTGTTTGTCTGCATTTAAGTTTTCTCTGTTCATTGAGGAAGTGTTCAGAGAGCATTAAGAATGCTATCCACCTGACAGACCAGCCAAATAAGAGCCGTGTTCCAGGAAGACATAAACCACTGCAGAACACACAGGCAGCACTAGGATTTGAAAATAAACAAACTGTGTGAGAAGTCCCCTGGGCTGCAAGGCCGCTGTAATGTAATGGTCCTCCACCCAGAAGTCTTTCATGGCCTTTTAAGCAATGCCTGCAGCACTCACATGAATAACTATATTAGGGAATGACATCCAGGGCCACGCAACATCAGCTCAGCAGGGATCTATGTTGTACCTAAAGCAACTGGCTTTCACACCTGCACACACTGACAGAACATTAAAACTGATAACATCTTTTTTGTTATTGGTGTTGTATGGTGTATCTGAAATGATTCAATCCAACAGATTTTGAACTAGGATCAATTCTGAATGTGTCACAGACTCACGTTTTCAGTTAAGTTTTATGTTTATTATAATTTTAGTTTTACCTGCTAGATGTCACCCGCACTAATTTTTCACAGGTCACAGGTGTTGGTCGTTGTTAATCATTCACCTAGCACTCTCCTTTATATACCAGTCTTGTTTTGTCAGTATTTGCCAGATTGTCTTGTGTATTTTTGCCAAGCCTCTCTAGTCTTAGTCTTAATCTTTTTGTAGCGTTTTTGTTGGTAGTCTTGTTTGTTTGTTCAACTTGTTTTCTTTACCGTTTTCTTTGTTTTGTTTGTTAAATAAACCTTAGTTTTTCACTTCCCTTTCTTCCCTCGTCTCGGTGTCTGTGCCTGGGTCCAAGCCTACATGTGTCCGTTATAGTATTACCTTAATTTGCAAAACTTCATATAGATATGAAGATGATTGTATGGAGAAAAAGATCAATTTAAATCTAATTAAATGTATTTTTATTTGTACGCATTTTTATATGATTTGGCAGCAGTGTGGCATGGTGGTGGTATAACCTATGTCCAGGTGATTGCAGGTTCTGTTCCCAGAGCGGGCACCAGTATAATATATTGGACATGCATGTTCTCATGTGGGCCACGTTCTCACATGGAGATGGGAGGCTCAGCCCTTCCCCTTTTGCCCATCATTGCATAATAGATAACTCGTCTCTTTCTTTAGCTATCGATCAGTATGGCACAATCCAACAAAAGAAAAAATAAGGTTGGAAACCGTGAACCTCCTGTTTATCCAGCTAACTGGTAACTTTCCTTCACTTATTTTAAATTGAAATAAGAAAAAAGTTTGATAATGGGAATTTACAATAGAAAATTAAGGTGTAATTCGCACGTAAAGTGTTTCTGCAGCATCTTTATCAATCAGCCAAACTTGATTTGTTGTAGCGCATTTTTACAAATCGAATTCGTCACAAAATCCTGCCCAGATTTTTCTAAAGAGAATCAAAAAACCGAAAACCCAGTGCCAAGTAGAATCTGTAAAATAGAAATTGTAAAATGAATCACTCATTCAATCCAATGAGGCAATTGAGAGAACTCCTGGAAAATGTAATAATAGTAGATACATATAGAATAAAACTGAATAATGAAGTAAACGGTAAAGAGTTGAGTTGGTAGTTCAGGATAGACATTTCAGGTGGTTTGTTTGTGGTTCTTGTTAGCAGGACTACAGTGGAAATGGTCCCTCTCTTCGGACTGGCCACAGCAAATCTCTCCCATGCCAGGGGGTGGAAAAAGAAAAGCACCTCAAGAAAAGCAAAAGATGATTAGAAACTGGCAATGAAGGGGTGGTCAAGCATTAGTGATTACAAAATTGATTGTACAAAATTATGTAGCCTCAGCAGGAATAAACTATGGCAGCATACAAAAGGCCGAAATGTGGTGAGACCCTAGGGAAGGTAATACAGCCATGAAGGTGGTCAGAGTCTCACAATCATATGTCATGACAGGTCATGGTAAGCATTACATCGTTCAAACATCTCTACTCGTTTCCCATACCTATCATTTTGAAGTTCAGCCTAGCAATCTTTGTGATTGTTTCATTCTGCATTTGACAAATTACATTGATGTCTCAGAGGAGGGCTTTATAGAGTTGTTTGTAAAGAGTGGAAATTGCACTGATTGTTGGGCTAACCATACCGGCATGCAGCGATGATGCTATCAAGATACAGATGAGAAAAATCTCCACAACTGCATGATACTACAGTAGGCCAAGATTTTCTTGTTTGGGCCAAGATGGGCACTGACTTCAAGACTGTGTAAAAGGTTCAGATAAATTAATTTATGTAGAAAATAATCAGCCACCGCATAAACAATGGAGTACTGAGAGTCACTGATCACATCGCATTATGCAACTAGAATGTTTTGAGTGAGTGGCATAGCACTGGGTGAGGACATTGGGACAATCCTTCAGTGGAATAATTGCTCCCGCTCAAAACCTAGCTGTGTCTCCCCAGCCTGCGTTTCTTATGAAAGCACCCTGGACCAGCTTTGGAGTTTTAGGAATGAGCCCACTCAAATCTGTTTTGTTTATTCCCTTCCGGTGTACATCCCACCAGTCAGGTTTCCACCCCTGCGATACCACAGGTGTTTCTGTAGTCAAATAGACTCTGCTGGAATCCTCTTTTGCGTGCATTGTAGCGGAACATGTGACCACCTGATCCTTGATCCCTAATTTATCTGACTCGTGTGGCAGTTCCAGAACTGAAACAAAGGACATATGTGCATAATTTAATTAAGGAGAAATTAATTTAGGTTATTATTATTTAGGTTTAGGTTATCATTATTTAAGAAAACACTTCCAGAGCTTTAAATTATTATAAACCCTTTCTCCAGCCCCTCCCATCAGTGTCCTTCAAAGATGTTGTAATAAGGATATTAATTTGTTCCACATGGCCCTAAGGTCACAAATTGATTAACTCTTGTTTGTCCTGCTGAACACTTCCATGGTTTATTTAGCTCAAAGGACAACCATTTTGGGACATTCTAAACTGTTAGAGGTTAGACAAAGATCAATACCTTGGTTACCAGTAGCTAGCAATCATTTTTAAACTGAAGCCCATTCCTGACTGACTGATTAGCGAAACATTGAGTTCCTGTGACTGGGTGAACGGTGACACTTAAAAACCGTAACAATGTCTCTGCTGATATTTTGTGTACAGACCTCTTTAGTAATTAGCGAATGGAATGAAAAAATCTAATTCTAAATGTAGAAAACTCCATATCCTGCACATTGCAGAGAGGTTGGGTTGAAATTGTTGTTTCCCTAGGGAGGTATTCCATGGAGCTGTTTTACCCACTTATTTTAGACTTCATGTTTCATTCATGAGTGGAAGTGGTGCCCTAAGTGTTGCTTTACATTTCTCCCTGTAGTGAGCATGTAAAATGTCATCCATAGAGTACGCTTGCCTTTCTTTGTAATGTAAAAGCATTATGATACAATGAGAGTGTCTGTGATTGCAGGCAACAGTAATCTTTCACATTTAAAGCTGACTGACGACCAGGTGAGATAAGAGTTGTCATGTTATTGAGAGGAGCGATGCTGTGGAGTGGTGTGAAAATGGGGGAAAAGTTGCGCAGATTGAACGAGGCATGCCTGGGGTGAGAGTGAATGAATCACAAAGAGCACATTCACTGATTGGATTGATTAGGGATGCCACCGTGCTGTTCAACAATTTCCTGTTGTTGGGGTTGTGGGAAACTGGGCAGTTTAAAAAAAATATAAGTATACTTGGCTCACGAATAATCGGGGACACAACTTCCAGGTTCTCCGGATCATTCACCGGAACGTTTATTTTTCAACAAAGAACAAAAAAATGCTCTTCAGGGATCCCGTAACGCTGGCTCTTCATTAGCTGGTGCCGACCCGCATTATTTTCCTCGGACCCCGCCTCTGTCTTCCGCTTCCTCTCTTTTGTTTCTTGCCGTTCTCCTGCCCGGCTCATCTCCCAACTTCCAGCACCTTCTGAAGGATTGCATGCTGTTAAATTCCATTCATAATTACCGTAATCCTCAGCCGGTGCTGGTGGTCGTGCCTGAACCTCTCCTGCACGTGTTTGTGATACGGACGAGTGGAATACACCTCCCCACCAGAATGACCCCAGGGCTCGTTCAGCATGCATCCCGGTCACAAGTCGGTCTTGGCGTTTCATAAAACCCGGTTGGTGGATCACCTGGTACTGAAATGGGTGCTCCAAGAGTTGTGTCCTTCATCTGGTGAGCCACTGTAGGGGGGCATGGTCGGTAACCAGGTGAAACTAGCAACCGCAGGGTCAGGACAGCCCACTTGATGGCAAGACACTCCTGTTCAATGGTGCTGAACCAACCCTCCCTTGGGGAGAGCTTCCTGCTGATATAGATGACAGGATGCTCCCACCCCGTCCACCTCCTGGGTCAGCATGGCTCCCACGCCACAATCTGACGCATCTGTAACACAAACGCTTTGGATTCAGGGTTAATAAGCACAGGTCCCCCGCACAGAGCCGCTTTGATCGCCGTGAACACCTTCTGATACTGGTCCGTCCACTAGACTGGGTCTGGACCCCCCTTTTTGGTGAGGTCTGTCTAAGGGCAGGCCAGGCAAAGTTAGGAATAAGCCGCTGGTAGTACCCAGCCAACCCGAGGAAAGATCTCACCTGCTTTTTAGACCTAGGTGGTGGAAAGGTGGAAATGGCCGCGTTGTTGTCGATGAGGGGTCAAATTTGACCCCCACCTAAGAGAAAGCCCAGACACCATACCTCCTAATACCCAATTGCACATTTGCCGGGGTTCACCGTGAGCACCTAGGACTGCTCGCAAGTGCTGCGCATGCAGCTCCCAATCTTTACTGTAAATAACAATGTCGTCAAGGTAGGCAGTGGCATACTCAGTGCGGCCGGAGCATGCAGTCCATGAGCCTCTGGAGGGTGGCTGTTGAAATGTTCCTATGTTAGAACAGTTGGAATATTCTGATGTAAATTTTAGGATTTAAAAAATTAATAAATAAAATAAATAGCCTTTCGTGCTATTGGGCTGTAGCGCAATATAGCCTAAATGGTGGCTCTAAATAGCAGTGTTCTAAGAAAAAGAATAGCAAGTTGTGTATGACTGCTTGTAAACTGAAACTGTTGCTGGAAACATGGTTTGCCCCACACCCTCAGTTTTGTAACAGTAGTTTATAGTAGATCTAAACCTCATCAACCTCCATTGGCTCCCTGTTGCAGCTCGTATTGGCCACAAAACCTCTTTCAACAATACTGCACACCACAGCCATACTGCACATCAAAAACGAAGTACCCTGGCATGGTTCAACTTTACGATGATAATTTATTTTCTGATTATATTTCTGGTTTTTGTTTAACCTCTCTGACAAGTCTCTTAATGCGCTCCAGCTGTTTACAGGAACCTGGGGCATTAAATAGGAAATTGAGATAAAGAGAGGTTAGCAAAGTGAGCTAGCCAGAATCAGTGTGGACTGATGAAAGCAGTTGTTAATTATAATTATAATTAAGTTAATTATTTAATTTTAATTTAGTTTATTTGCTGGTTAAGTTTTGTTGACTATATTTAGGTTCAGTTTAATACATTTTGTTGGGATTTAGCAGGATTGTATTATGGATGGCCACTCTGCTAAGAGCTAGCCCACTAGCATGCTTCTGTCTTGTGTTGTGGCTTTTCACTTTGTGGGTTTGCAGACCCTTGTCCTTTTGTTATTTTGATAACAGCCATCTTGAGAACACAGCGCATCGGGGCAGCTAGGTAGGACGAGTTGTGGGGAAGAACGGTCTTTTTCCTTCCCTAGTTTCACACAACAGTGTATTTGTAGTGGTAGTTTTCAGTGCAACTATCTCATTTGTTTTTGAAGCCTGTGTGGCTAATCTTGTATATGTGTATCTAGAGTTCTCTAGGGTGTTAGGGCTAGACACTACCAGCCATCCAGACCTGCCATAGCCATCCAGTTTTTTGGCATCTAATCAAATTAATAAAACCTGAGAATGTCCACTTTAACCACCTGTGAATTGTTTGATTACAAATCTAATACTGTGGAGTACAGAGGAAAATCAAGAAAAATGTCTGTGACCCAAACATTATTGAGGGCACTGTAAATCTGTGTTGTAATCTTTAGCACTTTTTGATACTTACTTACCTTGTGTCCTGCTCTTGTTTTGGTTATGGGCCTGAACCATGAAGGGGGCTGTCACTGGGTTAACCCGTGACATTTACAGTAATATACACTTTCTGAACAAATCAAAGTAATCTGATAGGTGTTAATTTCTCTGGATGTAAACACAAAGGAACCAGAAAAAAAATCTTACTATATAACATCATATGTTTTTTTTGTTTTTTGTTGTAGTGTATGCTTGGTCTCGCAGATGGCAATCCTGCACGTGAGGGATACTGTGGCAGCGTAAAAGGCCACTGAGACTTCACAAACCAGGGAGCGGCGCCACGCTTCTGCTCCACGCTTCCGCTAATCCGGTTGTACCTCCTGCTGGCACAAAGGACCACACTCCCTCATGATAGCCTGTGTCCTGCTGAAACCATTTAACTCATCAGACAGATACAGGTGTACAGGAGATTTAAAAAAATGATGGCGTCATTCAGAAAAGGGAGAGGAAGGATTTGCACCTCCATGCATGTCCCATGTGACCGAAATCTTACTCAAATTTTTCTTTCTGTGCAGAGAGCCCTGACAAACCAGTGATTAACCCAGTCAGACACCCGACGTGAAATAAAAATCAAAGTTGACGGCATTACCTTCCCATCTCAAGCACTTCTTGAGTCCGCTGTCCTGGCCACACCTGTTGGACCTGTGTCCCCCGCCTGATTAAGCGCCACAGATAGTTATAGTGTTCTATCATGGATTACCTCTGATTCCTTTTTTGTTACTCTCTAAGTGTGTAGAAAACTTACTGCTAGACTGTGTCTCTGTCATTAGGCACCATCAGCCTATATTTTGAAAGACCAGGTCAAAATCTGAATGAGCCAGGGAATTACTAAATACTGTGACTGATGGGCATTCTCAGTCATGAAAGCCATTTATTCACTTGAATAAAATTGAAAATTTAAATTTGTTTAGAATTTCATATAAAAATGTAATGCAAAATTTTTTAAATAAAAATTAATGACTTATTAGGCCCATGATGAAGGGTATCTAGGTTTCCTGTAACGACTGCAAAGTTTGTCCTAAGTTTTAGTTTAGGTTGCCATTTGCTGTTGGATGCGCATAGGCTGTGCAATCAAGACTATCTGAGATGTTGACTGCCTACAGCTGTGAGCTTAAATTACATTGATGGAGACAGCAGGTGAGGAGCAGAAAAATCAATGGAGAACAAATCATCTGGTGAAAGGATGAGAGGGGGATATGCAACATGTCCACTGCAAATAAGAGTAATTTATACTATGTGAAGTATGTGAGGGGAGAGCGGCTCTCATACCCCCATTGTGAGATGAGACAACAAGACTGAGCCAGCAACACAGTCCTGTGCTTTTCCTCATCCTATTTTACATTCAATACTGAGAAACGCCCCCACATTTCTTTTCTTGATTGACCATAAAATACTTTTTCATATGTTGACTTCAGTGCTTTGTGGCAAACACCAGACAGGATTTAAGATGCCTTTTCTATAAATTGCCTCCTTTTTGCTTTGTGGAGTGCTTGAACATTTACTCCTAATGCAGTTACTGCACTCTGAACCTCTTTCAGATTCGCCATTAGCCTCACAGGGGCATCCCTAACCAGCCTCCTCCTACCCTAGCTTCTCAGGTTGCAAGGAAGTGCAACTTGACCATGGTGCCCAGTGACGATTAAATTTGGGCAGCATTTTTTGTTATTTTTAAATTTTTTATTTTTTATTTATTTATTTTATTTATTTACTTTTATTAAAAAAAAAAAAAAATTATCATTCAAATCAGCTTGAAGTGCATTACTGTACATTCAATATTTTAATATAATAACAGAAAAAAACAAGAAAATTAAAATTAAACTATTCAAGTATGTTAACAAATCAGACAATATGAGAGTAAAACCAACAGCATATACATTAATTAAAAGCTGGTCTGTAAACAAGAAATAAAAAAGCTTGCTGCCCCGGCGCTCAGTGTTCTCAGCCTGGCTGTTAAAAAGGGGGAAAACTACATCAAAAAAGCTTAAAATATAGATACACAATTTAGGAAGAAGAAATAAAAAGCTTGCTGCCATACTTATGTGCACTTATGCTTTCACCCTTCTGTCAATCAATCAATCAATCAATCAAATTTATTTTTATACAGCGCTTTTCACATGTCACAAAGACGCTTTACATACAGAAAAATAAAATATGTCCCAGGCCTGACCCCCCAAAATCATGCCAGTGGCAACAGTGGCAAGGAAAAACTCCCTAGGAAGAAGAAAAAAACCTTGAGAGGAACCCGGCTTAAAGGGGGAGCCCATCCTCCGCTGGCCAGGTATGGAGCTGAGTTAAAGAATTTTACGTCCATAATTTGTGATGCACTTCGGTAGAGGAGTTCCAAAACATTGTAACATCCGGAGGAGAGCGGTGGTGGCCCAGATGGCTTGAGTCCAGTCTAAAGGTCCACTGGTAGCTGTGGTGAAAGTGATGCAGTCCTGCAGGATGCCTCACGTGATTGCTCAAAAGAGAGAGATAGCACATTGTTAATGCTTACCTATGAAAGCAGGATGATCTTAAATTAAGTAATTTTAAAATTTTAAAAGTGAAACTTTGTGAGTGGTCACAGCTACATATATCTATGGCAGCATACAAAGAGGGTGAGTGCCGGAAACAACACATGGCCATGAAGGTGGTCCGAACCCATCCCGCCCCACCAAAGGCAGAACCCAGCCAACTAGGGGGGAACCACCAATGATGGTGCGACAACAGGAATGGTTCATATCACCAAAAAGTTCTAATAGCCATAGTCCCTTCACTGTCACCATTCCCCTATTGACTATATGCAAATTTAAATAGATACGTCTTTAATCTCGCTTTAAATATAGAGACTGTGTCCGATTCTCACACAGATTTTGGGAGGCTATTCCATAGTTGTGGAGCTCTATATGCAAATGTCCTTCCTCCAGATTTTGATTTGGTTGTTCTTGGTGTATATAGATTCCCAACCTCTTGTGAGCAAAGTAAACTTAAAATCCGCCCATTGCCTTTTTTTCAGCAGAACAAAGCTACATTGGCAGCCAAGGTAACGAAGCTAACTGGTGTAATGCGATGATATTTCTTACGTCTAGTAAGGAACCTAGCAGCAGCATTCTGAACAACTTGTTATGTATTTGTGGCTGTATTTTAGCCACCTGATAATATAGCATTACAATAATCAAGTCTGGAAGTAACAAAAGCGTGGATTAATTTATCTTACATCTTTCAAGCAAAGCTCCAAACTTCCCAATGTAAAATCCTTGCCCGGGCTCCCTGACAGATATAGCTGCGTGTCATCCGCATAACAATGAAAGTTGATCTTGTGCTTACAGATGATATCACCAAGGGGTAGCATATATAAAAAGAGAATAGATGGGGCCCCAAAACACTGAACCTTGTGGTACTCCATATCTAACAAACAATTCAGATGAGACTTCCCTGATTTTAACAAACTGAAATCTATTTGTCAAATATGACCTCAACCAAGATAGAGCAGTCCCTTTTATATCTATGTGGGTATCAAGTCTTTTTAAGAACAGACACCAAGTAATTACCAGATGCCATTAGAATATCATTTGCAACCCTAACAAGTGCTGTCTCAGTACTATGTCCTGTTCAAAAACCTGATTGAAATGTTTCTTGAGTTTAGAAATTCCAATAACTGCTGGGCTACAGATACAGGTTCAGATAGGAGTTCATCCTAAACCAGTTTGATGGGGTTTAAGTCTGCTGTTGTGCTAGCCATTCCATGATTTGAAGCCTACCGTCTTGTTCTTTTCTTCTAAGGTAGTTCTGACATAGCCTGGAGGTATGTTTTGGGTCACTATCTTGCAGTAGGATGAACCCCTGACTAACTAGGTGTATACCAGAGGGCGTTGCATGGCACTGCAAAATGCTGTGGTAGCCATTTTAGTTCAGAGTGCCACTCCCTCTGTGCAAGCCGACTCTGGATTCAGCAAAAGAGCTCCAGACCATCATGCTTTCTTCTCCTTATTAGCCATTTGGCTCACACACTGAGGAACCACCCTTTTGCCTACTCGACGGTGTACAAAAACCCTGTGTGATTTTGATACATTTGTCCATAAGACCTTTGTCCAGTTTTCAGTAGTCCACTGGCCGTGCTTCATGGCCCAGGCATGCATCTTTTTCTTATTTTTCGATCTTATCAATGGCTTTCTCACTGTCACTCGACCTGTAAAACCTGCAGCTCGAAGTCTTCTCTACACAGATGAAACTGAGACATGCTTACTTCGGCCAGTGTTAAGCCGTGCTCGAAGCTGTTGTCCTGTGAGCCACCTATCACGCAAGCTGTTGACTCTCAGAAATTTGTCCTCTGATTCTGTTGTGGCTTTGGTTCTGCCAGGCCTCTTCCTGTCAGAGTTTCCTCCAGTTACCAAGTGTCTTTTTATGGTGAAAGAAACTGTACTCACTGTCTTTCTTTGCGATTTTTTCTAAAGGAAAACACTACACTAAACCTACACTTTCACTATAATGGTCTGGCTGGCTTCCTTTGTTAATTGCCTTTTTCTTGTCATTATGATAGGAATATACTACTTCCTGTAGTACAATACTGTCCAAATAATCCTTAAGAGGTTGTAGTAACACAGTCTGTTCCAACACAGCTTTTACACAGACAGAGGGTTTGTAAGTAATCAACAAAAGTTGGGACACTGTAGGAATTGTTAACATCAACTTTCAAGGCGTAATTTACTTCCATTGCTGCAGAACAGCTGCAAGTTCTGAACCTGTTACTTGTTCCATATAAAAAGGCGTGTTTGTATTTTTTATTTTTTTTACTTCTGGCAGTTTACTGCTTACCTTTCTACCATATCAGGTTATTCACGGGACTTAAAAAACTAAACTAAACTAAACTAAACTCTGGAAAAGTCAGAAGATCTTTGTCAGAGGATCTAGTGTGATGAGGTATGCAAACAGTTAAATATTTTTAAGCAAGGGCCCGTCCACATTATTCTTTAAAAGGAATCAATAACATCTTTAAATCAATTCTAAAAGCAGCTGGTAGACAGTGCAGTGATATGACTTCTATCTTAGTCAGGAGTCTTGTCGTTGAAGTTTTTGTATTTTACTATATTACGGTGTAGTCAGAAGGGCGGGGCCAAGGGAGCTGTCTATCGTTTGACCTTACCTAAGTTTGTTTCCAGGTATCTTCAATGGTCCCAGAACTATCCCAGTTCTTCCTCTTTTCATGAATTCCCGATCTCGAAGTTTTTACTAGATGACACAGTACAAATGGCCTCAGACTAAGCCTAGTAAGATGGCCTTTGAAATTGTTATACCAAGAGGTCATATTCCCATGTATAGGCTGAAAAAAAGCTATTCTTTGTTCTCTGCAAGGCAATTATCACAGCTTGCATTAATTTTTCTTATTCGGCTGAAGAATTATATAGATTTATTCATGTGATATTTTTTCTCAGTAATCGAATTGTATCTAGCCATATTGTATTTATGTAATTGCATTTAGTGATTTTGTGAGTTATATATTGATCAGCAGAAGTTCCCTGGCAGTTTTATATAAGCTTTCAAAAGGATGAGTGACTTTTGTAATTTTGTGTAAATTATCTGAACACTGTTCCCCATTCATGCAAGCCTTTGAGTGTCTTGGATACACCACCTGTCACATTCAGAGCAGACATTCCAGAGGGATGTTGGTCCATGCTGATATGGTGGCATCAGACACTTGCTGCAGATTGTATAGCGGATTGGATGTTCATGTTCATCTTGTTCCATCTTTTTCCAATGATGTTTGAGGTCTAGGGACTGTGTAGAAAGTAATCTGAGCTCGCGTTCATGTGCCTGGAACCATTCCGAGACTAGACATGCTTTATGACACGGCAAATTATACTGTCGGATGTGTCCACATTACGAATGGTAACCACAAATTAGGATGCAGCTACAATGTGTAGATAGGCTACGATGTTCAAACGTTGCTCAATTGGTATCAAGAGACATAATGTGTACCAGGAAATAATTCCCCTCACCATTAAACCACCACCACTAGCTTTTAGAAACCAGGAAGAGTAGGTCCATGGATTCATAGTTCTAATGCCAAATCTTGACTTTGCCATCGACTTGACATAACAGGAACTGGGCCATGTTTTTCCAGTACAATGTTGGTGTTTAAGCACCCACTGGAGCCACTTATTCTTGTTTTTACCTGATAGGAGTGGTAACTGGGATGTAGTCATCTGCTGCAATAGCCCATCCATGACAAGAAGCAATGAGTTCTGCATTTTGAGATTCTCCACACCACTGTTGTATGGCACCATTATTGGCCTGTTTGTGGCCAGCCTGCTAGCTTTAGACCATCCTTGCCATTCTTGTTTTTGTTTGTCATGCTATTCTCGGTTAACCATAGACACTGTCAAATTAGAACTACCAGAACTAACGTGCCTGGAGGACCATACCACACTTAAAAAACGATTAGGTCACTCGATTTGCCCGTTCTAATGTTGAATTAAACAGTAACTAAATGCCTCAAACCCTGTCTGCCGGCTTCACGTAGCCAACCAAACCGAGATCAAGGGGCTAGGATTTAATTTAAATTAAGGATAGGGAGGCCAATTATAACAAGATTTGCACTTGATAACACTTATTTTCCTAAAGAACTCCAAAACCACCAAAAATAACACCTTTGATTTAAAAAAAACCCGCCTTTTGGCCAATTACCCATGCATACTTCCTATAACTCCCCCAAACAAAACAGCAATTTAATATGACAGATAAATTAAACCAATACACCTGTAGTCCCTGGAACCAGGGAAACCCAATACTCCAATTACACTCTTCCTGACCCATCCCACATTGCAATATAAAAATATATTTGGCATATATACCTTGGGATTAGGTAAATTGCCTTCTGTTTTTACCTTGACTTACCATTGGGTTGTTGAACCTCAGTGCAGATTGTAGAATTGCCTGGCTGTGGAATGACAAAAGAGGTCATTTATGTACAGTACAGTAACTTTCTGTTAGTTTGATCTCCAGCTGGTTGTGATTAATGAACATCAAGGTATTTCTACCCATGGAATTTACTCTCCCCCACCGGGCAGCCTGTGGTGGTTAGCCAATCAAGGCACCAGAATCAGTTTGCTTGGCATTTGGCTGAAGAATTCAGTTGTTTAATTGGAGTTTAAGGTGCTGCTGTTTTCACTGCTACATAAAGCATCCCACTTGCACCATACACAGTCCCCCCACCGCACACAACGTTCTCACCCTATAGTCCACAGTGCACCCACCCCACACAGCGTCCTCACCACACGTAATGTCCCAATCCAAATCCTCCACAGTGCCCCTGCCACGCACAGTACCCATTATTGGATACAGAGCCCTGTCACAAATAGTGCCCCAACAACCAGGCCCCTAACAGGAACAGCCCTCCTGGGAGACAATGTTATTGTCCTGTCTGTCAGAGGAGATGCCATCACCGGTTCTCGTCTGTTTAGTGGACAATTAAGCTTCCCCAGAGGTGCTGTTCATGTGGAAATTCTTTATACTCAGGAATCCTATTAGAATATAGCTGGAAATAATTCAAAAACTCTTTCTTTTCAATTCTTTTCAATTTCAATCTGTAGAGACAGCCTTTGACATAGAAGTGGGTATCTATACAGCTAGAAGTGGAAGTGATGCTCCTAAACAAGAGGATCAAGAACATGTAAATAGTAATAGAAAATGTTTTCCATTCGACCAAGTACAATAGCTTTTCCACCTTTGTTATTGGCACTAATGGCCTTTTGAAATTCTCTGTGGGAAATTGAGACTGCTGAGAAAGAATATGGTCACACCTGTGATGCATATTTGTAAAATAAATGTGTTTGTTTTGCAAGCCAGACATTAATTGCGGTATACAGGGTTCCTCATTGTGAATGTATAGTCTGTGTATGGAATGTTTCTCAGAGTTCAGATTGTAATATTAACAAAATTGTTCCCACTGGAAAAAAAATATCACTGCCCCCCCCCACACAAATATACACACATACACACACCATTTGCTCAATGGCAGAGAGAGGTGCAGGAAAGGAAAGCAGAGACTTCAGTCGTGACCAGAAATGACTCAACAGCAGAGATTTCCCCTCAGTCCTCACTGGAAATGACTTATCAGCAGAGATCGCCACTCAGTCCTGATAGAACAAGACTCAGCTGCAGAGATCGCCCCTCAGTCCTGACAGGACATAACTCAACTTCAGAGGTTGGTGAAGTCCTGACTGGATGCAGCTAAACAGCAGAGATTAGAGCGCCATTCTGACAGGAAATCCAAGATTGACACTCAGCCCTATGAGCTGGAATTAGCAGATCTGAATGAATTACATTGTGACGGAGACAGCTCAGCGGCGACGCACAATTGGCAAGCACCATCTCAGCTTGGATGAGTGAAATTGGCAGTGCTTTTCTTTACTTGTCACTCTCTAGCGTCTCCGATTGGCTTCCTGGGTGCCAGCAGGCGGGATCCTCAGTGTCATTAGGGACGTGTCTACAATTGATACAGAACCGCTAGAGCCGGCGGCTCGAAGGTGACTGGGATTGGAGGAGACGAGTTGCACTTCCTCATACTCCCTGTCTGTGGTGTATGAATACATTGCCAAGAGTCAAGATGCAGTAACATGATTATATATTTTAATTTAGGGAGAAAAGAAAAAAGAAAATTGTTCCCTTTTTACTGCGTCTTCTATCCCCATCTCCCTCTGGTAAAATATCCCATTCCACCACTGCCCCTGTCTTCTTTTTAAAAAAGCTTTAAAACAATCTTTAATGCCATGTAAGCACTTTAAAACAATGTTGTAGACTTAGATTTTTTTTCTGTCTGTAGAGATCGCCCACACATTTACTTAGCATATCTGAGCATCACTGTGATGATTCTTTACATCGGAACTGGAGTGAATTATGAATTATTTCACAGCCGTGACTTTCATCAACACAACACTATGAATCATTGCAGGGCTTGTAATTGGAAGACAAAGGAGGTCAAGCCACCAGTTGAATTCCTGCAATCCATCTGCCAGAACCCCTGACTTTCAGTTTAAAGATCTCTTGCTTTGCTCCTTGCATGCAGCGAGGGGGGCCTTTGTACCACACGTCTAGTATATTTTTAGCATCCACCCTTTTAGTTGCTGTGAAAGCTAGGCTAATCAAAGGCCTCACAACGAACTGCATAAATGCAGTGGAAATGCAGCTCTTCTATTCTTGATTTTGCAAATGCTGTCCGGCATGAACAGAATTGGATCAAGAAGGAATATTTATAATTATTTTGAGAAGAAGGGTGTTCTTCCCAATTGATAATACAGTAGAGAGTTGCAGTTCTGACCATAACAAAGGAGTTCATTGATCTGCTGACTACAAAACTGCATTTAGTGCTACAACCTTGCAATGGCTCTGTCCAAATTACCCTTTCTATCTGTGTAAGTGATTCATGTTGGTAGTTATTTACTTCATCCTGCATGTTATCATATGGAAAGAGTGGCGGTTTTGCAATGTTTTTAAAAAAATGTTTTATTTACTTTGCCGGACATTAGTATCATATTGATCCTTTTCTCCTTTGGTCTTAATTCTGCCTTGTCTGTTGAATTTCTCTGTACAGTATTAAAATCCAAATTTTAAGGATTTCCATTTTTATCCAAGGCTCTGCATATTTAAAGTACATAACTCTGTTCAAAGTCCCTGACGTTTTCTGTAAATAAATATTTGAAAAAGATTTATTTTGCAGAGCAATATTTAATTATTTAGTGGAGAAAAGTCTGTCCCTACTTTCAATTTTCAACTGGTGCATTAATAAAAAGTACCACATAAACCTTTGAAATCATACTTAGAGAAAGGTTGTATTAATAAAACCGGGCATCTAAAGGGCAAGATAAATGTTAACAAGAGCAGCTGTATTGTGAAATTTTATGTTTCGTTTGAAAAGCACGAGTATGTATTCCACAGGAGTCAGTTTACCTGTCTATATATATTTGATTAATACACACATTCAATCTTATCTACAATAGAAATATATATGTCTTTTTCATGGACCTTTAAAACTTACTGTCACTTTTAAATAAAAGAATTAAAGAATTAATATTTTATTGTTTACACAACATATTCCACATGTTCTAAGCATAGACAAAAGTAAAAAGGTAAATACTTGCTATTAAGAAAAATTGTAACAACAAAGACAAAAATTTTACTTACACTATATGGACAAAAGTATTCGGACACCTACACATTACACCTACAGGAGCTTTTATAACATCTCATTCTAAATCCATAGGCATTAATATCGAGTTGGTCCCCCCTTTGCAGCTATAATAGCTTCCACTCTTCTGGGAAGGTTTTCTACAAGATTTTGGAGTGTGTCTGTTGGAATTTTTTTGTGAGGTCAGAGACTGATGTTGGACGAGAGGGCCTGGCTTGCATTTTCCGTTCTAGTTCATCCCAAAGGTGTTCGATATGGTTGAGGTCAGGGCTCTGCGTGGGCCAGTCAAGTTCTTCCACACCAAACTCATCCAACCATGTCTTATGGTCCTTGCTTTGTACAATGGGGCACAGTCATGCTGGAACAGAAAAAGGCCTTCCCCAAAAGTTTGAAGCATATAATTTCCCAAAATGTTTTGGTAAGCTGAGGCATTAACATTTTCCTTCAGTGGAACTAAGGGGCCTAGGCCAACCCCAGAAAAACAACCTCATAGCATTACCCCTCCTCCACCAACTTTACTGTTGGCACAATGCAGTCAGGCAGGAAACATTCTCCTGGCATTCGCAAAACCCAGACTCATCCATCAGACTGCCAGATGGAGAAGCGTGATTTGTCACTCCACAGAATATGTTTCCACTGCTCCAGAGTCCAGTGGCGGCGTGCTTTACACTACTCCATCCGACGTCTGGCATTGTGCTTGGTGATGTAAGGCTTGCATACAACTGCTCGACCATGGAAACCCATGCCATGAAGCTCAGTTTTTGTGCTATGTTAATGCCAGAGGAGGTTTGGAACTCTACAGTTATTGAGTCAGCAGAGCGTTGGCGACTTTTACGCACTATGCGCCTCAGCACTCGGCGACCCTGCTCTGTTATGTGGTCTGCCATTTCGTGGCTGAGTTGCTGTGGTTCTTAAACGCTTCCACTTTGCAATAATACCATTTACAGCTGATTGTGGAATACCTAGGAGAGAAGAAATTTCACGAACTTACTAGTTGCAACATAGGCATCCTATTACAGTACCATGCTCGAATTCAGAGAGCTCTTTAGACCCATTCTTTCACAAATGTTTGTAAAGGCAGACT
Source organism: Hiodon tergisus (assembly GCA_025775045.1). Classification (NCBI taxonomy): domain Eukaryota; kingdom Metazoa; phylum Chordata; class Actinopteri; order Hiodontiformes; family Hiodontidae; genus Hiodon; species Hiodon tergisus. Next base: position 11,439 of record JAOVYW010026126.1, on the reverse strand, counting down.
GCATGGCTAGGTTCTTGATTTTATACACCTGTGCCAATGGGACTGAATGAAACACCTGAATTCAATGATTAAGAGGTGTGGGCCAATACTTTTGTCCATATAGTGTATGTAAACAATTAAATGAAGGTCAGTGGAAAGTGCAAAACCAGTTTGACTAGGTTGTGCATATTCAAAAATACATTTTCGTTCTCTTAACAGGATGTTTCTGTAGTCAAATTAAAATGATATTATTATGATTGTATTCATGTAGTCACAGATCATTTTGATGTAGAAATAGATATATACAACAGTTATTTGCATTCTTTATTTATTCCTAATGTATGAGCCGCTAGCTACCACACAGTAGCTAAACCGTTCGAAAAACACGATGACAGCTATGCTACTTTATGCAATCATCTTTAAAAATGATATAATTGAAAACAATGTGAGAGTGCTTAACTAATCTACCACTTAACAACCGTGTACTAAGTTAACATTCGCTACACTTCCAACTGCAGTATGAGCAAGAAAAAGAAAACTCTGCGTTTTACTTAAGCATACGTTGCTTGTTGTTTAATCACTATAAGACATTGATAATGCTGAGTGAAAACTTCTCTTTTGATCCTTGCAGTGCACCAAAAATTTGCCAATAGTGTTAGACTTTGTATCGTCTGAGTGAGTTACTGACCGTCCTCCTAAACCAGCTGCAATCAAAATGTGTCAGTATGCTTAATGAAGTGGTTAATTGCCCTTAATCAGCCCCCAGTTATTTTTTTTATTTAGTCTATTTTTTAACTGATTCTTCAAGGAGTTGACAGTGAGGTTATTGCTCAGATTGAGCAGACATGCAACCAAGCGAAAATGGGGTTGAACTTCCCGAGAGAATTCTGGCCTGCAGGAGTCAAGCTCAAATCTGGGTGTAAGGGAGGACCAAGGAGGCTACTACTGAGCAGGATGCAAATTATTAAGGGCTTATTATATACATGCACATGTTCATCACACAGTAATTCAAACTATAGACTTCCTCTCTACAGGTCACAATGTCAGACTTCTTCCCCTCCCTTCTCTCCTCTGGGCCTTTATCTGGTTGGCCAGGCCCACAATATAACTGGGAGGGGTCATAACCAAAGTTATTGAAGTTATTGGCATGATATAAGGAACAAAGGCTATGCATCATTTGCGGTATCTATGTGAAGCAAAGGGTATGGTGCATTTGTATTATATATGTGAAGCAAGGTGTATGGCGCTAGTGAAGGATAACATGCTTTGAACATCAGTTAAATTACATGAGGGATAAAGATGTGGGTCTTGCTACTGTGCGTATGAGTCTTCCGTCACACAAGGAAGTTCCGGGTGACTTGCATCAATCGGTATAAAGGAACAAAAAGGTGTGTTAGGATTAAAGGAAACATGGAAGAGTGAAGTATATGAAATTATACAGGAAATTATCAGTCTGCTAAAGATTTAAATGGATTTTTCAGCAGAGCAAAGCTACACTGGAGTTGTTGTCCTGACTTTAATTATATTGAGAATATATGGGAAAGCTTGAAAATTAATGTGTCACACGGCATGGGACACAAGAACAGGCAAACCCAGTTGCAGTGTTGATAGGGATGATCAGAAAGGCGTGGGCTGGGTACCGGCAGTACAGGGTAATTGAGGCACAGCAAAGACGTGGTTGTGGTTACAAGCAAGGGTCAGGCGATCAGGCAAAGTCCAAAGTTGGGGTTAGGAGGTCGGGCAAGGAATCCAGGGAACAAGGCACACTCGGTTATGTAGAACTTTACGAAGACTGAGGATTTGTGAGGGGTTTATATGTGGAACAGAAAACCAATTTGGGAGGTGCAGATGGAATAGGTGATTGATCGAGTTCACATGGGTTTCAGGTAGGGCTGGGCGATAAAACAATAACAATAATTATAGTGATATTATTTTCCTCGATATAAACATAACAAATGTTCGATAAATGTTCGATAAAATTAATTTGAATCATGAACAAATCACGAACTCCAAATGCCAATTATGTCGCAGGAATAGAGGTTTAAATCAATCAATCAATCAATTAATGTTTTTAAAGTGCATTTCACATTTTCATGTCACAAAGACGCTTTACATACAGAAAAATGGAATGTGTCCAAGACCTGACCCCCCAAAAGCATGCCAGTGGCAACAGTGGTGAGGACAAAATCAAGTAGATCTTGTGCTTACAGATGATATCACCAAGGGGTAGCATATACAATTCTTCCACAATTTTAACTAACTGAAATCAATTTGTCAAATATGACCTCAACCAAGATAGAGCTGTTCCTTTAATGCATACATGGGTATCAATTCTTTTTAAGAGGATATAGTGAGGATCTATAGTATCAAATGCACTTAAATCAAGCAGTACTAGAACAGACACCAAGTTATTATCAGATCCCATTAGAATATAATTTACAACCCTAACAAGTGGTGTCTCAGTACTATGCCCTCTTCGAAACTTAAACTGACTTAAATGTTTCTAGCATATTATTAGAGTTTAGAAATTCCAATAACTGCTGGGCTACTACTTTCTTCAATATTTTAGACAAAAACGGCAAATTAGATACTGGCCTAAAGTTCTTAAAAACAAACAGATCTAAGTTTGGTTTCTTTATAGTTGTTTTAATTACTGCTACTTTGAGAGACTTGGGGACATATCCTGATACTAAAGATGCATTAACAATGCTTAACATTGGTTTTGACGTTACTGAGAGAAGATCTTTCACCAACTTTGTTGGTATTTGGTCAAAGAAACAAGTTGAAAGTTTTGATGAAGAAATAAGTTCAATAATAAATAATAAGAAAATCTATCCAAACAAGTTCTGGAATTACTTTCCATGGGAGGTGCCGAGAAAACTTCTGCAGATGAGATCACCCTTATCTCAATTCTAATATCTTCAATCTTCTCACTGAAGAATTTCATGAAGTCCTTGCTGCTATGATACAGACTCGGGTTATCTATCCCTTGAGTTTTGGTTATTTTGGCTACTGAATCTTGGGTTGTTTTTTGTTCTCCTCCATTAGTTTGGAGAAGTATGCAGAGCGAGCAGCTACCAATGCACATTTATAATTATGAACACTGTCTTTCCACGCAATAAGGAAAACCTAGTTTGGATGTGTGCAACTTGCACTCCAGCTTACGACATTCCTGCTTGAGTTTCCATGTATAATCAGTCTACCACGGGGAGAATTTATTATGCTTTATTGTTTTCAATCTCAGAGGAACTACCAGATCTAGAGTTCCACTTAATGCCTTGTTATATATCTCTAGCATTTCATCCACTGAGGTAATACTACTGAATATAATCTTTCCTCAGGTAAAAAATTTGGCAGCTCTTCGATAAACCTTAGCATCGTACTTGGATTAATTGAACAACACATAAACTGCTTCTGCTGATTTTACTTAATTTTACTCATGCATATTTTTATGTTGAAAAAAGATTTTATCTTAATAGGATTGCAAAAAAGGGTCAAACTTTTAGGAGTTTCAGACACTCCAGAAAATTCCCCTGGTTGTGGCTGCAGCCTCCCTCATCATGCCCCGGAAGGGAATATTTTGCTTGGCCACTCTCTCGCTTTGCCCTGCCTCCGACTGTTCATTCAGCTCCATCTCTCCTCCTCCTCCTCCTGCACTCTGCTCCTCTTTCTCTGCAGCAACATCCCAAAAAAATTAACTAATTCAAAATCCCCTCAGGAAAATTCCCATCAAGTCTGTGGAATTGCATTATCTAACGTCAGGAAAAATGGCCTCAGATGAAACGGCTTCAGACAAAAAGGTCTCAGAATGAGCAGAGAGTTGGTCGCTAGGCATTTCTGTAAATTAATAACTAGCTAATAACATAATTGGTGTAAGTTTAAACTGACGTTTGAAACTCATAAAATTTACTTGCAACAACAACTCAAAACAAGCCAAGCTATAGTCCTTTTTAGTCGCTAAGTAATTAGCACACTGCAGCCTTAGTTACAGTACTGCCAACTGTTTATGGACAGTACAGTAGAGTCCTACACTAATGCTAGCGAATTCAATTACTAATTTATATCCGAAAAAATGGATTCATAGTTATCATACACAATCAAAGACAGAACACAAAAAAAGTGTTTATTTTCTCTGCAATTCCATAGACTTGACAGAGGTTTTCCTAAGACTTGATGCTTTTTCATCTGATGTCTGAGACCTGACTGATGGTTGAGGATGTACTGTAACTCCTTTCTGCTTCCCTGCACCTGCTTCGTCTAAAGAATGTACCGATGTCCATCTACAGGAGCCAATAATGAGTCAAAATAAGATTCTGTATTATTTAGAAACATACTATAATTTCGTCATGTTTTCATAGCCAACCTGACTTGCGTGCTGACATCTGGGCTTCTGTGTTATCGCTGCAGTGGCTATTGAGTTAGCAAGCAGACAGACGGGCACAGTAATGGATTTCTGCGCACGCTTCAGTGTTTTCCGTTAAGCTGCGTTTGCTTTTACAAGTGTTGTTTGGGTTACTGCGTTGCATTTAAATATACATATATTTTTTATTTAATCTAAACGAATGCACTGACAAAGTTAATTGTTAAAACTCAAACTTGAGATTTTACTGGGGCACAGCAGATTTATACTTGGGGCCCCTGCACCAGTAAAAAGATACCCATTTTTCCGGGAAGAATTTCAGCATGTAAAGTTGGTAGACACTTTGTTTTAATTGCTGCCAAAGGTTTTTGCATTACATATTGCCTTGGGCCTGAATATTTAAAAATTTAAATAATTCAGTTATATATTTTGTTCTCTTATTTAAACCTAAAAGTTTGTCAGATTGAGCATTCCAGTTGTGAATAAGAATATATGTACAGTATATATTTTTAATTCAAGAAAATAACCCCAACATAGGAAGTGTCTGAATAAATTTTGTTATATCATTTTCTATATCTATATTAGTCAACAGATAATAATTTAACTTTAATCACATTGATTCCACACAATGGAGAAGAATATATATATATAGTAGCGACAGCTAGCGAGGCCCATTGCCCCCAAGCCGGTATTTTCAAACTTCAACCCCCAGTCACGGAGATCATTTAGTAGGTCATAAATCCTTAAAAGCAGAGAACATTTATCAAACTCTTCTATTATGGCGTTTTCAGGATGTACTCTAAGAAGATATATAATACTCTCTTTCGCTACAGCCTGCAAACAGGCCTGCAACAAACTTTTTGCCCCAGCCTCTGGGCTAAGCTCTAAGAAGAGAAACCAGCCCCTTTCTGACAATCCCTTAAGGGCTCTGACTACGAATATGCAGAGACTCAGAATTCTAGGCCTTCCACAGGACCTAGCACAGAAGTTGTAGTTGGCTTAAACTGAAAGTTGCTAATTCTGGGAAGGAAGGTGACCAGTTTCCTCCTGACAAAGCTGTCAACAGTGTTTGCAAATTCCTTCAGCCCAAGTAACGAACCGCCCAAGCCGCAGCGCAAGCTCTCTTCTCTGGAAGACAGCTCTGAAACCACTCCAAAGACATTAACTGTGATCTGCTCTAATCCCGAGCTGATAGATCCTGTTGTTAAGTCAGACAAAATTATATCCATGGAAAAAGGACTATGATTGTGCCTCACTTGAGTCCTCATATTATCTGGGCAGAAATTGTAATATTTTGTATTTTGGATTTTATAATACTGAGTGTGTTAATGAAGCTACCTGCTGTGTTAACCCAACTCAATGTGGATAACCATTGATCTTTTTACATGTGATCTGTGCCTCACTAAATAACAATACAAACTGATCTCACCAGAACTTTTATTTAAGATATATGTAAACATGCCATCTTAACATTCTCTTTGTTCGGACCAATAGCCCACACAACGTTTAGTCACTAAGGCCAAACTATTCCAATGTCTGCCACGTCCTAAAATCTGTGTCGAGTCATCCAATTTATTTTGAGATACATTGAGTAGTTGAGTCTCAACTCCTACTGGTATGTAGTGAAAGCCACAACTCAAAACCATTATAAAGTGCACTATAAACACCCTGGTATGGCTATCGACTGGATCACTGGGAACAAAATAAATGCCATTCAATGGACACCATGCACACCACTTCATTACCTTTGATCCAGAACTGTCACCCACAATTCACGTGATTTATGCTTTATTGAAATACACTGAAATGTTTGGACCAACAGGTTGGAGAGGGCCTGTGAGTTGGTTTCAGCTTGATAGAGGCCTTTGAAGTGAAGTATGGCATGACAGGGCCAGACTGACAACTATGGCTTCCTTAATGAGTCCACATTTAGGTGATTCCAATCAAAGACTTTTAAAAGAGACAACAGGGCTTTTTAGGTTAGACTAAAAAGTATGTTTGGTGGGTCTGGTTGTCACTGGATTTAGGGTCTTAGTATTTGTTTTTTGTTATTATTTTTTAAAAGGTAAGATCCCCCATTTTATTTGAGCCTGAACAGGTGTTATATTTATTTCATTAAAACTTATTTTCCATTGTTTTGTGTTTATTTTAATATTTTAAAACTGAATAAATTGAATAAACTGGCCTTCTGCCTCCCTTTGTCTGACAACCAGGCATGCGATGAGTTATTAAATGATATTCCACATTTTTATTATTTTTTGTTATAAATATTTTTTAAATCAGTGTTAACACATACATTTTGTAATAAAAACGACGGTCCTTGACTGTAATGCTGTTTTTGACACTGTTGACTTCCAGATGCTTTTGAATTGGCTTGTTGCTATAAAAGGAAATGCTCTCTCCTGGTTTAAGTCCTACCCAATAGATAGATCCAAACTTGTGCAAATAAATCACAACCTATCAGATTAACCCAATTTAAGTTACATACGCTGTCCCAAAGGGCCAAAGTCTTGGGTCCTTTACTCTTCAACCTATACAGATGAACACTAGGTGATTCCATTCCTGAACATGGGATTCATTTCCATTGATATGCAGAAGACAGCTTTACTTGTTTATGAAACCAGATGAGGACTTGTTTTAATCATACCAACATTGACTGACTAATTCTAATTATCTACGTTTACTTTCTTGGAAAACTGAAATGATAATCCAATGCCCTAACGATTTCTGCAACAACATGATGAATTTTAAAATTAGTTTAGATGGCTATTCAGTGCCTTGCAACATACTTATCAATGATCTTGGGGAAACAATTGACCCAGATCTCTCATTTGAATACAATGTTAAAATTATATGAAAAAGATCTCAGATACATTGCTGATACAGAGCCTCTACTATGGAATAGTTTACCAAAGTATGTCAGAGAATCGGATTCAGTCTCTGTGTTTAGCCAGTCTCTTTTAACCTTGTTGGGTTCTGAGAAGTTTTGCCCCCCCTCTTATGAATCAGGTGGACTCTAGTTACCTTTCTGTCTAGTTCCTTGCATTACATTATAGTCCTCCAGGCAGCAAGTACTAAGAATCAAGAATGAACCACCAGGAATGCACTGTTGACTGTCCCTCCAACCTTCCACAAAGTGCTAAAGCTGATGAGCTATCAACTCGGCTCTTCACTGATTACCTTCTCATTCAGTTTTTGCAGCTTCTGCAACCTACCTGTGGAAGACACTTGCTAGCTTCATGGAGAGAAATAAACAAAGAAGCTGTGATCAAAGTGCTGATTCACGGTTATGTTGGAGAGCTCTGCTGCATGACCATACACCACATTTTGTCCATTCAGAACACTACCTTTGGACTCAACACTATTGATTGAGGGGAACACAGCACCAAGGGCCTACGGAAAAAGAAGAAAGTGTCACATCTATTAAATGGACCTTGTCTATGTTCACTGCACTTCCTGTGTATCCGTCTCCAACATCTAGAAGGATAGGAACATCTTTAGTTTTGAAACTTGAGTCCTGGAGGAACATACTTTGGTGGTGAAGTTGCAGTGTTCACTGACTAATATTCTCTCAAACACACATTTATTTCCATTATTCCCACAATTTCTAATGGCCAAATGGTGTCTGTAAGAGTCATTTTTACTACAAAGGAAAATGTATAAGTTGTTGGCATGATTTCACAACCTAGAATCTCTACAGGGTAACTGGCAATATGGCACCAGTCACTAATTGCAACTGATGAACATAGATGCCAAGTTGAGTTACAGTTTCCAACACTATGACTAACTGACTATATGAATGTATTTATTGGATTCACGAATTGATGAAAATGAATTGGAACCATACCTGTATTCTGAAGTGTAAATAGCATTAGTAAAAATGGCTAAATAGGAACATTGTTTGAAGCCAGCACCCCCATGTTGTGCAACATTCACATACTCTCCACTACTTTGGTTCTCTCCAACTTCCAGATACTCTCCGACACGCCCATATTGTCCAACCCCTAAATTCTCCCCAACACCCCTGTATTCTCCAGTACCCTCAACACCCCCATATCCCCAACACCCCCAAATGCAGAGGCAAGTTTACTCATTATATCACTAGTTATTTTGTTACAGACACTAATCCATATTTACATTGCTTATTGCATATTATACAATCAATATAGAGCCAGGTTCAGTTTATGCTTAGTTGCTCTGGAGCCAGTCCTAACATCTGAGCTTGCAAGCAACCAACTTGCTGTAGCCACGGTGACCGTGCAGGCTGTGGTACACAGGATGTACAGGATGTAAAGTTAGGTCTCTTTTAACAGAATATTCACTTGTTAAACGGAGCTCTTGAGGAGGTGTGTGCATGATTGACTCATCCTATCCTCCTCCACAGGTACCATGGACTGTGTGACACTATAAGCCACGCATGACTTTCCACACACGACACAGTTTATTAGCACATGCAAATTCATTTTAATGTATGCATGTTCTTTTGCATTCTGCACCGGTTAGAATTATTTTTAAAGATTCAGAAACATATCCCGTTGGGTGGAAACATTGATACCTACATTCTCAGTAGCAATTATATATCTTAGTTAATATTATTTTCAGCAGATATTCTTTTTCTGAGCAACCTTCACTTTTAAGAGTATTTATCTGGCAAAAGGATGAAACATCAGTTCCTTTTTGCTGATAATACTTGTGATCAGTACACTACAAGTTATTTTCATAACCACTAGAGAAACTGCTGCTAGGTATAGGAATAGGTATGACATTATTATACATGTTCATCTAAATTGATTATTAAGCTGTTTTTATCAAGGCTGACTAGCAGCACTATAGGTTCCCAGCATTGCATACTTAATAAGAGGGTGAACTCAGTGAAGAACAATGAGTCATTATCAATCTGCCGCGGGAGAAATTTACTCAGAGAAATTTACTCAGCTACCAGCTGCAGCCATAATCAGGACTTTTTTGATTTTGAATTTGATTTATGAACACATTTGACACCATATGATAATGATGGGATTTTGAGCAACAGTGGCATGTTTTTACCATGTTAATGTCAATGTGTTAGTTTTCTGTGCGAGGTATTTGCACTTATAATTAAATTTCGACAGAACAGTAGAATAAAAACTTTTAACTTAACTTTTTAAATTGTTCTAGTGTTTTTTTGTGTGCTGGATAACGTGGGTGGAATTTCAGTGCATGCAGGGAAGCAGGGGTCCGACGTGGCTGGTGCCTCAGTCCTGCTCCTTCTGTGATGAAGAGACTAATAAAGCATGTGTTCTGGTGTGAGAGATTCTCAAAAGCCTCCTTTTTAAATTCTCTCCTCAAGGTCCAACCATGAGCTGTTAAGTGGGGGTATAACACATTCAATGGGTTGAATGATTTTTTTAAATAGCTAAGTAGATTTGATTTCTGATACCCAACATGAAGCCCACAAGCACTGTCAATAAATAGGTTGGCTATGTTATTTTGTTTGCCTGCTTTCAAGTTATGAATCAATTTGGGTGTAGTGAATTAAGGGATTTTTATATAATTTATTTGTTTTTTTATGCTGCCGGGCTCTGTATCAGTGGTAGGGAAAGTCAGATTATGTTTTTGTGGTCTTACTTACTGTCTGAACTACTCATCAGAAACGTATTGACTTTGGAGGAATATATGAGCTGTTACCAGCACTGTCTTAAAGTCCATCGTGAAATACTCATGCACACTTGTTGTTGCCTGTAGTTTATATCTGTGTAACACAATTTGCACGATTTATTTGATCTGGGACCATTTTATTTCAAGGATAACAGAAAGTAAAGAAGAAATGTGCCTTTTGTCATTTCACTTCTCTCCAAAAAGCCTACTGTTTCAGCCAAAGTAAGGTTTTAAGAATTAGCTGACTGGTTTCATTATTACTGCTTTTGACGTGGTAGAGTGGATAATTCCTGACTTCTACTATTGTTCTCCGCTGTTGCAGTTGGAAACGATTAGTGCCCATGGTGCTGTCTCAACTGCACAGAGTGCTCCAACAGATCTGAGAATTGACTCTGATGTCATTTGCCACTAAATCAATGGAGTAAATGGAAGTGTCTGACTGTTCCAGATCATAGTCTGTTGGAGGGGAGATTTTCAACTGTTCATTTAGAACCACCATTGGCTTGCTCACTCTGCGCTCCTTGGTGTGCAAATCACCTTTTTATAGATCCCCTCTTAGAGAAGACCGTCAAAAAAAGATGGATGTGATTGAATGTAACTAATATTCCCTTAATACACATTGCTACAGTAGGCTGAAATGACGGACTTTCCCTCCTGCTCCTAGTGGAGGCAATGCTGCCACAGATTAGAGCAAGCAGGGAGAATGGGAGAGCGAGGGGGGCGCAAAGCTTTGTGCTGATTGGCTGGAGTGCAGGGGCTGACTCAGTGGACCGGGAGTGCAGTGTGTGACAGATTCTCTCCCCTCCCCAGTACTCGCTATCAGGCTAGCAGCTGCCTTTCATTGGCTTAGAGCAAGCAGACCAGCAAAACAGAGCCCCCCCCCCCAACATACCATGCCTGTCTTCTGCCAAGGGAAGTGCAGCGCTGGTGGAGACGGTAGGAGCACAGGCACTACGGACAGAGTGCAGCAAGGCAGACAACTGAGCGGGAAATCTGGGAAACCGCTCTGAGCCCCACCAGTTGCGGCACCCTGTTTTCCACTGATACGCTGCTCCCTGCAATGAAAAGAAGGATCCCTCACTCTGTCCCTGACTAAGAAACTGAATTGTGCCTTTGATTAAAGAAAGGGAAAGTGAGGGTTTGAGAGGAAACCCCCTGCCGATAACTGGAGTGTAGTACTGTTTTGATCTGGGCCGGCGTGCACACTCTCTTGTCAGGCTGAACTACACGCAAGCTGTGTGGAAGAACCCAAGGAGCCCCATGGCTTGTTACTACATTGTCATCAGTTCCACGCACCTCAGAAACGGACACTTTCGGAACATCAAGGGAGTTTTCCGAGGTCCTCTCAGCAAGAACGGGACCAGGAACCAGGTAGGAGGGGGTAGCCTTTTCACACACACACACACACACACACACACACACACACACACACACACACACACACACACACACACACACACACA
>JAOVYW010026105.1:10501-31034 GCA_025775045.1 Hiodon tergisus | reverse complement strand
CACACACACACACACACACACACACACACACACACACACACACACACACACACTCACACACACACACACACACACATTTCGGTTTCCCACTCATATTTTCCATCAGCGTTATAAATGACATTCACATCAGAAAACTCCCAAGACACTCCTTTGCGTATAAATTCTGACGTTGTTAATGCAAGTGTCAGAATGAGTGGAAAATGTTCTGTATATATGTGTTACGTCCTGACCTAGCGCTAAAGAATTAGCAGGGGTTAGCCAAGTCAGCTGGTAGCAGAGAACTAAACTCCAACCTGAAAAGGTTTTCCTGATAGGAGCTGTGTGAGATGTGTGACTACATAGTGAGACATTAGTGAAAACTATGCCTCTCGGGTCTGGGCCAGATTCCCTGCAGAATTAAAGTCATGCACAGAACTATCCGAGCAGTATTATATCCCAACTGTGTAATATCCCAGCAGTATTGTATCCCAACTGTGTAATATCCCAGCAGTATTGTATCCCAACTGTGTAATATCCCAGCAGTATTATATCCCAACTGTGTAATATCCCAGCAGTACAATATCCCAACTGTGTAATATCCCAGCAGTATTGTATCCCAGAAGTATAATATCCCAGCAGTATAAATCCCAGCTGTATTAAACACTTCCCGAGATTGTTTTTCTCATCGAGTGTGGATTATCAGAAAATGAGAGTCAAATAGCCTACCCGTCTGGCCCACCACATCACCGACTTTTGCCTTATAAGCAGATGAAACATGTGTCTGCTTTTAAAATCTAATACATAGATACTGTTGGTTTTTTACACAGTACACAGAGGGGGAAATGTGTGAAAATTTACTGGACATGTTCGGGAAACGCACAGTGATTTCTTCTTCGACTCAACACAAAACTTATCCTCAGTGTTTTAGTTTTGCGACTGAGCAAACTCTTGCAGTACTGAGTTACTTAAAATCCTCACCGCTATAAATGGATAGCTATGTTCGATACAAAGGTGGTATTTCTGGGCGACATCTAAAAAACCTGCAACACTGCTTACATCGTGTACACCTGCTTCAACCTACTCTGAGATCTGTTTCAGGACTTTGTTTACATCTAACGTTCTGGGAATGTTGGCTGAACAATGTGGACGTCTAATCATAAAAATCTCAGGTACTCCTTTTGGGCAGCGCAAAGGACAGGTCGCCTGAGGTCTGGGACAACAAGCAGATGACCCGCAGGAGGAACTGGGACGTTGATGGGCCCCCTGCAGGGGCTCACCTTAGCGTGGCATCGGGGCGACTCTGGCGCACGGCAGTACACGAGAGCCACCTCCGGTCTCGACCGGTGACGCACCGTTTCCACGGCTACGCTCCGAAGCACGGGCACGCTCCGTGCCCCTTGCCGTGGCGAATGGAAAGGCCAGCGTTGAGTCAGAGTCGGCCGCCAATTAGAGGGAGCCGAAGGTGGTTTGTTTTATTTAGCCGAGGCTATTAGCAGGCCTTTCCATGGGTATGTCCTGGTTGGCTTTATTACTTCTGCGGACACGTTGTGCTTTATGTGGTGTGACTGAGCAGACATGCACCTCCACTCCGAGGGGACCCTAATGAAAAAAAGACAGACGTACAGCACGGCAGGGTAATAAAGAGTTCCAGGCCAGGGAGTGAGGAGTCCCGTGTACAGAGCAGCCTGCCGGAGATACTGGCTCTTAGGTGAGCCAGCGTGGGGAAAGTTACAGGTGAGAAGGTCCCACCTCTGCTGGGCCTCCCAAACGTCTGCACTGGCAGGAAATAACAGGAGTGGGTGCTGCCGCCCATCCGATCTGTCTAACCTGCAAAGTATTATGGACAGGAACAGCGGTGCGATCCTGAAAACTACAACAACCACGCGACTTGCATTCTAACATCGTTTTTATTACCTGGGTCCCTGTTGGCTCTATGTAATGTCAAAGCGTGCAACAGCAAACCATCAGTTTTAAATCACCTCGGTCATTGTTAATATGGATCCAAATGTTCTCACCTGCAATCAGTTTTACTTTGTATGTTGTCTGTAGGTTGGATAAAGTAAGACCAGGAACAGTAAACTGAACAGCGTAAGAATGTGACTATGGATCAATCGTTCTCCAAGACGCAGGTGAGGTCACTCTCTGGAAAACTAGGGTGAATTGACCAACCTGAGCAGCTGCACAAGGTTAATCTGAGGACCTCTGGCCAATTCAAAAGGTCTGCACATACAATGAGGATGATGCCATCTGAATTATTCTGCCTATCACCTGACATGCCAACCCGCAATCTAGTGGTTATAACACCATCCAAATTTTTCACTAGGTGTTTGGGTTAGGGTTCCACAGATGATTGTGGAGAGTTTAGAGACCGACAGGGCCAAGGCACTGTAAATGGACTATCACTGACAATCATCTCACATTTGATACGCACTGATAGCACTGTGCTTCACTCTGCTTCTCACCCCACGACTGCTCTAAACAAACAGCTTCCGGGTCAGGGCAGAGACGTACCCTGCTAATGGCGGTCATGGCAGTGAGGTCATTGGAGTACAGCGACCAGGGGGCGGGAACACAACTGCCATGGTCTTATTTGTGCATCAGACGGCGGGTTATGAGTTATGACGTGTCTGGACGACAGGCTGTGTTTTGTTTCTGCGGTTTTCCTGAATGATTCTTTTCTGTTCCATTGCCTGGTTCTGCGTTTGCCACTCCCCAGCTCAGAAAATAGACCGGAGAAAAGATAATGTGGGGACATTTAAGGAACTTTTTCCTTTATTACACACATGTATTAAGTACACTGCGCTTCTCTGTGGACCTCTGTGGACACAGCATGCAGGTGTGCAATGAAGCAGTACTATTGTAAGGCAAAAATAGTTATTTATCCAGTTTGGACAAAGAACAAAATAATCAGCATCTTTAATAAATCACTCTGTTGCACTACTACATAATTTTAGAACACAGCATCTCGGTTGCTCCACTGCCAGATGTTTTTTTTTATTTTCAATTTACAGTCAAGAGCTGTTCAGCAGGGTAGCTGCCAAAGATATATTATTCTTTTCTTTATTCTTATATTAAGTCTTTGCTTATCAGAGTCGCTGCAGCGTTGGGTCAGTCGCTATGCAAAGAGACTTGCAACGCTTCTGGTCGTTACCGCTAAGACCCAAGGTGAAGCCGCTCGCTCAAGATTTCCAATCCTTGTTTGTTTAGCAACCACGCCACTGCTCTGCGCCGGCGCCTGCTCTGCACTCGGCGGCCCGTGCGCTCACACAGAGCTCCACCGTGTCTGTCACACAGGTAGGTATGAGACCGCATCGGCTGCTGGGCGCGGCGGCTTGGCCATTTTAGGCGTCTAAATAAGTTCTATTTATAGACATTTCGTGGCCTCTGATGTAACCGAACGCTAAATCATAGCGAATCACCTCAATTATTACGCAAATGGACCAGACTTAACAACAGAACTAATGTTCCTAAAACTGACGCGAAGAAGGAAATCCTAAAGTTCAAATTTCTCGGGAAAGGCTCGAATATCGTAGTAACCCACTTATTTCCTGGAATTCTAGTGACCTAGGGTAACGTTTCAATTAAGATAACACACACAGGCACACATATATATAACTCATCTACGTTTAAATGTGATATATTAATAGTTTGTAATAGTTTTCGAAGTACACTGAAATTATTTTGCCAAACAAATTTCCGTCTGACGGAGAGAAGAAGCTTTTTCAAATCACAAAAATTGTGATTAATAATTAATTAAAATGTGTGCATTAATATTTTGGTGATAATATCGGTCATTAAATTTTCAAAACCTCGAGAGCGTCACGGTACGCTGGGTATTCTGAATGTAATATCTGAGTGAATGAACAGAAACACGCTTTATAAATACGCTGCCTGCGAGACCACTTTCAGACAAGGATTTAAAATTATTTTAAATGAACGCGTTTAGATTGTGTTGTATATTAAGTGTTCGCTCCACTACAGGGATGCAGTTCTTTATTTTCGTTTGCGTCCTCCTTAAAATCCACTGCTGCGCAGTTCGCACAGGTTGTTATGAAATAATCCTTATTATATACATTATATCAGGCGTAATACACGTGGCATCCATGTTGGATAGAGAAGCTGTAAAGTTTCCTTCCTCTGGTATCTGCTCATAATTTGGTGTACTGGTTGGTGGTTTATTACGAGTTTATACACAAGTGCACGTTTTATGTGTGCGGGTGTGTGTGAGAGAGGGAGATAAAAACGAGTCTGGTCTCACTTATACAACTAATTGTTAATGTTAATTGTCAACAAGTTCAACGTTTAGTCTCTGTGGTTATATTTTATGAAGTTGTCATGCTTAAAGCCTCTCTGCTTGCCTCGTAAATCTTTGTCAGCGACAGGCAGAATAATATTGCTGCTCTACAATTATCCTTGGTCCCTGGTTACCTCCCTGGCTGTGAGAAGTGTTTGTGTAAGGTAGCGTGTTTAACTCCTCGGCGCCTGACCCGCGATCTGCTCTCCGTCGTCTAGAGGGGGGGGGGGAAACGCCGAAGAAAGGCCCTTTGACTTGGACGGCTCTTTCGGAGAGAACGCTCGCGCGGTGACGGCGCACGGCGGTTTGCCGCGCAGTGGTTCACTGTCTCCACTTGCCTCTCAGTCCCTCAGCAGATGCTGTTAGCCGGGGCGCTGCACGGCAAGCGCACATTAATAAGGCAATAAAGCACAGCGTGGCCTGAATGCGCTGTGTTTAATCCCGCTGGACAGGCTCCGCGCTACGTGAATCATGCGGACGTCACGCGGACGCTGACAGTGCCACAGTCTGTGCTGAGGCTTGCCCACCCAGGTTCTCTCATGCGGTTTACATTTTTCCAGGGCACGGACCAAATTCTTAGGTCCTCGGCATCACCGAATCGTGCCAGCGTACCAGGGCGCGCAGCGAGGATATACTCTGGTGTCCCAGAGACAGGGAATGTGTTTGGGGGAAATCCACTTGTAACTGGGAATGTAGTCGGGAGGCGTCCTCTGGCAATCACCGAATTCCTTTTTCACGGCTCACGGTTGTCAGCTGCCTGTCTATCTTGAGCTCCAGTGAATGTTTATATCCATGTGAAGGCATTTAGGGAGTCATGGAGGCCGTTATATGAGCACTGTGAATGAACGTGCAGCCCTAAGTTGTTACGCACTGAGGTGTTCCCTTTCGGTCTGCATTGTAAAGCTTGTGAGATCTGCAGTACCCTTTGACCTTCATATACTCGCCATACGCGAACAAACAAGGCCTGGGGTAGTGGGGAGACCTTGGCTGTCGGTGCGGGGGTTTTTTTTGACCCAGCACTGCAAACACAAGCGGGTGACCCCACTCTCCAGGAGTTGCTAAATTGCTATGGGTCTTACCATGGAATGCTATTGCATTAAATGGCTATGATGTCGTCTCATCTGTTGGCTTCCGAGTATTCGTGAAAAACTATGACCCGCTCCGCCAGTGATTTTAAATCCTCTTCTGTTACCAGCTGTTTTAAGTTTTTTTTAAATGACTAAAAATAAAAGCATGAGAATATTGGTACACAATGCACTGCTACTGATGTAGAGGGACTTCAGTAGTCTTCGTGCTTGTCAGCCAGTGCAAAAGCTGGCTATTTTGTAGATGTTCTCTTTTAATGTATTCCAAATGATATAAATTATATATTCGCTGGACTGCTTTTGAATGTAGCTGTGTCATATGAATGCTACAAGCAAAAAGGTACTCAACAAAGTGGCTTCATTGTTTGGTTCCACACACACACACCCCCCCCCCCACACACACACACACACACAAAATACAGCTTAAGTACTATCAAAATTCTGAGATAATAATCCTCTTCCTATTTTCTGGACGTGTCCAGCCCACCGCAATACCCAAAATAAACAGGGGGGCAGTATTGTACTGCCTATGATGGATGTGCTCTGAGCCAGTGCTACGGAACACACTTTTATGGGAGTATAAAAGTCCTGTTTCATCCTTTATAACTGAGGAAAAAGTCTTGTTTCATCCTTTAGAACTGAGGGAAAAAAGTCCTGTTTCATCCTTTAGAACTGAGAAAAAAGTCCTGTTTCATCCTTTAGAACTGAGAAAAAAGTCCTGTTTCATCCTTTATAACTGAGGAAAAAGTGCTGTTTTATCCTTTAGAACTGAGAAAAAAAGTCCTGTTTCATCCTTTAGAACTGAGGAAAAAAGTCCTGTTTCATCCTTTAGAACTGAGAAAAAAAAAGTTCTCTCAAGAAGGACAGAAAAAATTTCCTCCGGAGCAAATTATGCGCAAACAGCATATTGCAAAGGTTTTCACCTTAATGCATTTATTTGACAACCCAGTGATTGGCTGGCCTGAAATGTATTTCAACAAGTGCTGATAAGCATGATTATATGCTCAGATAAATGCATCATGTGATTATGAACAATGTAATAAAAATTTAGAGAGGAGGACAAAATATCATCTCAAGACTAACATCTGTTAAACTTTCATGTCTAAACTTTAAATACTTAAAAATTAATAAATAAATCAATGAATAAATAAATACAAATTTTTACATACTGGATGACCATAACAAGAGCCTGTTTGCCCCACTGCTGGTCCTGTCTCCCGACAGTAATAAAGTCACTGAATACTACAAGCTAGCACTGACTAAAAGATTCATTTTAGTCTGAAATGATTATTTCAGAATTGTACAGAGGCACACGTTTGTCTGACGGACACACACGAGCTGAAAAGAGACCTGTCCCCACAGAATTTAGGGGCAGTTAAAACGTTCAAGAGAACATTCTGTTCCAATGCAAACTAGCATGGATAAGAACATCTGAAGTATACTACAAGCAGTTTCCGAATGGCCAGCTCGACCTGACACATCAGCTTTGTGAATATCATGATGCACCGTTTTTGTTCAGACTGGGTCACGGAGTTTCAGATTCAGTTCTGTGTCTGATGTCGTGTAGGGTTTTCAGTATCCTGTTGAGTGTCTGTTGCTGTCGGAGAGCTTCGTCTTGCGACCGCAGTTCCTCTATCCTGAAGCAGTTTTCCCTTGTTTATGCCATTATGGTTTTCTACACTGTTCCCTGTGATACGTTAAATCATTTTGCTGGGATCTCCCAGATCCCTCTAGAATCTCACATATTACCGTGTTGATTTTAAGATGCCTTTTATAGTGGAAATTAATAATTACACGTGTGGATTTTTGTTTTAGTTTCTTCAATATATGAGTCCTGTTTCGTCTAGCACTTGCTGATCTGAGGTGGGCCACTGGTTGCTTGTCTGCATAACCGATGCCCCCTGAGCATAGGGGACGTATTTTATCCCCCCCCAAAACCATCAAATCAGAAGCAAAGCGAAACTTGCGAACTCGCGTCCTGCCACGCCAGAAAGGCTTGCAGATTCTTCAGAGTTAGCAGGTGGACATCGGGAGGACGTTTACAGCTGTGGGACTACCGGGAGGGGGTGTTGGCCGGGGGTTTTCCCAGCGCTGACGAGCGGCCCATCTGGAATCCCACTGTCTGTCTTTTTTCCCCTCTGTTTGTTTGTTCTACCACATCACCTTTGCTTTGAATCTGCAGGATGAGCTGGATCTCGACCTTGCACTGAACTTCATACCCGCCAAGAGTGCGTACAGCCGGGTCGCCAAAACATGCCATTTTCTTTTAGTTATTATTTTACAGCTTTGGTTTAAACTGTGACTGGGCCAGACACCGTTTGATTAAATGGTCCCTTTGGGCTTGTAATCTATTGTGGGAGAAATATTGTTTCAGTTAAATTTAGCCACTAGACTTAATTTATTATCCCGATTGAAAGCCCAGGACCTGCCAGTAGTGGCCTCTCACTAATACAAGCTTGCTTGGGTCCGCGGTGTACTGTTTCATTTTTAATTGGACCCACACCAGCCGTGGCTGCTGCCGTCCCACAACATGTTGAACAAATACGAACGTGTCGCATTAAGAATAATGAGCATAAAACAATGAAACTGTTTAATGAAATTCCGACTCAATTCAGAGTAATTGTAATGGAAGTAAGAAAACAGCTTTTCTGAATCAGGACCTGTTGAACACGCTGATGGGTATTAGGTCAGGGTTAGGGGACAGATGGGTGACGTCGGCAGGCATGTGAATATTTAAGTTCTTGGGCCTGGTCCAATGTGTCCACATCCTGGAATCATATCCAGTTTGTGAAAAGAAAAAAAAACTTCTGCTAAGGCAACAGAAACCCCCAGAAGGGGAAAAAAAGTTAAAAGACGAACAACAAATTTTAAATGAATTTAGACCTCGGTCCAGCCTGGTAAGAATTTAGCGATGACATGAAGGCAAATTAGCCTTTGATTAAAAAGTGAGGATATTTATCGATGAATATCCCACTCCATTCCTCAGTGTTCAGAGTGACCTGTTGCTCCCGCTTTCCCATGACTGGAGTCCAATTTGTTAAATGTTTCAATTTAGTGACCCAACCTTACCTTGGATTTGATGAATGGTTACAGAAAAGAAATCGTATATGAGGCACAGCTATAAATGATATAGAGCCAAAGCATTCACGTTTTGGTATAGAGCCAAAGGTTTCCGCACTGATGACATTAAAAAGTGTACCCTAAAACATAATCCCTGCCAAAAGGTTGTCTTTTTTTTCTTTTCCTCAGGAACGGTGCAGTAATTTCTGTTTTGCCTTTCTCTGGCTGTGCTGGACTGAGCGTCTTGGTCTTCCACATCAACAGGGGGCGCTTTATTGAGGACATTGCTCTGTGGCGCACATTGATGGTTGACTTTTTCTGGGCCGGGGCCTGCCGATTCCGCTCTCTCTCTCCACCCTGATGACCCAGCCAGGTGGACCAGGGCTGATCCCACTGGTTCTTCTCTGCTTGTGGACCACAGTCGCAGGACAGGCAGGCACACACACACACACACACACACACACACACACACACACACACACACACACACACACACACACAGCTGCAGACACAAGCTGAACCATCAGACATGTATGCGCGCTCGCTGTTTATGACAACATTTTATGCGCGATGATAATAAAGATACAGCCAAGAGAAGCAGAGCGGAACTTCTCTGGGGAATATCATGATGTCACAAAAGGGCAAGCTAGCCAGACACCCCCGCGGTGCGATTTACGATTCGACACACATCAGCGGAATTGCCCCAGGCTGAAGAGGAGATGAATGGGTGGTGTGCCGTGAGGCTCAGGCCTAACCTGCCAATGGAAGTTAATCCCAATACGAGGTCGCGCTGTTTGGCTGTTACTCACCACCACCGGCTGGCTGGAAAAGGGAAGTTTTACGGAGGACAGGGAGGCCCCCTTAACTTGTGGACGGACCACAGGGTTCTTGGAAATACCGAATGATCACAACGCGCAGTATTTGTGTTTCTTTGTGCTGAGGGGCTCCTCGTAAGGCGAATTGAGATATGATGGCTGTGGTTTTGACAGAACGAAGGGGAGAGCTTTTGTGTTCTCATCGTCCAGCGATCTCCCTCTTTTGCAAAGACCTCATTTAGCAAAGATAACACAAACAAATCTGAATTCAGCTTTTTTCCCAAGATAATTCCACAAGATAACCAAGGGCGATATAAATCATCGCTAAACTCCAGACTATACCGAAAACACTTCCAGAATGTTCCTCAAGAGATAAGTATAGTGAGAAGGGAAGAGAGGAGCTTCCCCCGGGACATAGGCACTGTCCGTCTGTATGTGTAGTGAGGCCCATGAGCCAAGCACAGAGAATCCAGCCATTCGATAATCTTATATTCAAAATTTTGGGTCTATCTGAGGGTGGTTATGTACTCACAACGTGCACACAACATTGGCACAACATGGATCTAACAGCAGGGCCGTGCCCACCTGGAGGCATGATTGAGGGAGGCACCCCCCCCTTAGGACTCTGTACCAGCTTCCCCGGTGGGTCTCCGTTGGAGGAATGGCACCACCGGGCCTCAGCAGCAGAGAGTGATCCCACCGTTACCACCTGTGTATCAAGACCCCCTCCCAACTCCCACACGTAACCTCTTTCTGACCAGAGGTGATTCAAGCCCCGCAGTACCCCATGAGAGAACTAACATGACCTTTAAAGTGTGTGTGTGTGTGTGTGTTTTTATAATCTCGTAATCTACATAGAAAGGAGGAAGGAGAGTGGGGTGGCACCCAGGGCACCGGGCTTCTGTTCTAGTGAAAAATAACAAAAACAAAACTGAAATGGAAAACCAGGCAGTGTAACGTAAATCACCTGGTAATCAGGAACTGATAAACAAAACACCCTGCAAGGTTTCACAACCACTTCAAACCTGCAGTTTAATCATCGCAGTTTTGTCTTAAAAGCCATTTCATTCCCTTTTTAAACGGATTCATACTGAAAGGATGGGCAGGAAAACGTGACCCCTTTTTTCCCCGAACATCTCTAGGTGGAGGAATAGGTCCTTATTCTACAAATAAACAGATTGGATCATTTTGAGATAGGCAAGGGGACAATCAGAAGCGAGCTGACAGTTGTCACGGCGAGCACAGGGGGAGGGCAGGACAGACTGGCACAGAGGTTAATGTCTTTACCAACACGTCTCCCAGCCCCCGGCTCAGCAGCCTGTCTCTCTCTCTGCTCTCGCGGGGCAAGCATCCTAGATTTACAGCAGCAGGCGGAGGGAGGCCTTTGGGGGGGGCGGTGGGGGTGGGGTTTAGGCCACTGCGCCGGAGTGAAAGCAGAACTCCAAATTCACTCACGCTGCTGCTTTGCCCATCAATGGGGGCAGGTGTGCTCCGTCGCCAACAGGCCAGCTGACACCCCCCACAGCTAATATAAGTCAAGAGCAGAAGCACAAAGCCAGCTGTGATGACATTTTCAAAAGAGTAAATAAATCGATTTATTTATTTATAAAAGCTCGGAAATCTGCTTAGGCCTTTGCATACCATTGACTTAATATTCAGGGAGAAGAAAATCCCCCTCCAAAAAAAGGTCATAACAGCACTGGCCCACAAAGCACTGCGCTACGTTTGGCTCTCCAAGGCCAAGGCCAGGTTTTACAGGTGATTTCGAGAAGCGAAACCTTGTGACTTACAAAACACCCTGTTGTTTTCCAGTCATTTACAACCCCAGTCCAGGAGACTCCAAAACCACTAATCTGTTAATGCCAGTAGATTTGCTAGAAAAAAATTCCCTCTGTCATGGGGTGCCAGGTGTGACATTAATCACAGCTATTTTTAAATGAACGTTTTTATTACATTTAAATTTTATGAAACTTTTTTTTATGTTTTAAGATATTTGATACAAGATAAGATATAAGATATACATGACATTTATTTATACTTTAAATGTTAAATATGTTAAAGTTATATATCAAATATATATACATTTTATAAACATTTAGAAATATTTGCTAAATTTACTAAATGTTGAGAACATTTGCCATTGTTTAGCACTTATGTTATATTATGTGTTAATTAGTTTATATACATGTGTTGTTATACATTTATTATATAAATGTGACAATTATTTATTAAAAGTTTATATATATAATAGATTAATGTATATAATTGATATATTCATTGATATATAAATTTGCCATGTCAAAAGCATCTGCGTTACTAATGTCTATCTGCTTGTAGATTTGTGATGTTAAAAGTGTATCTGCCACTAATGTCTTAATTCTGATTTGCCCAGTGAAAAGTTTCATTGTCTCTGAGGGTGAAAAGAGAAGGAAACTGGACCCAGTTGACTGTTATAAAAATAAGGACAAGAATGGGCTCATTCTCGTCTGCAGAATTGACAGTACTTACTGAGCTGACTAACAAATCAAACAACCAGACAGGCTCCTGTTGCTGATTGTTGAGAGACCACTGTCATAGTTACTAACCCACATTTATAGCAATACATACTTGTCCGAATTACAGTGTAATAAGACTTTACGACTCAGATGCAGTTTAGAGAAATTATCAGATCCAAAACAGATCCGAACAAGCAGTCCGACCCTTCCTTTTGGGGCGGCATAATGGGCCAGAGGTGGAATATAAAGAGTCCCCTGTCCCGGCGAGCTCACTGATCCTGACTAGCGTGTGTGTGGGTCTTGCACTTCTGGCTGCTTGCCAGGGCAAAACAACCCCCCCCCCCCCCAGATATGTCACTGATACTTATACGTTTCTCCCCCCAAAAATGACTGAATAATCGGCACATAAACAAATACAAAAGCATAAAACGTTTCAGACTAACTGATTGACGGAGTTGTTTGTGTGGTTTCAACCCTGACCCTCAGTGGATTTAAATTAGCTGGGCTGTTAGGGTGGGGGGGGGGGGTTGAGGATAACTAAGTGATAAATATGTGATCTTACTGCCTGAACCGAGGGAGAAGTTTTCAGGAACTTAACAGATAATTGAAACCCCAGATGGCTTTGTATCCGAGTTTCGAATCCCCTGCAATTCTGACTGGGAGGGCTTCATCTGAGCGCACTCGGGCCCAGGCTAGCAGGGGATTCCCCGCCCTTCAACACAGCTGCGGACACACACAATATGTAAACGCTCTACCTCTGCCAACCCCTGTGCCGCTCCACAAAAACAATGGGTCAGGTTCACCGAGGTAGAAAAAACAGGTTACTAGAGCAGGAGAATGGAGTAAAGAAACTCGCTTCCTCATTTAAAGTGAGCGCATGCAAATGCTTGTCCTTCTGCTCTAAGGGGGGCGTGTGATGCCGTTTGCGCTTTTTAAATTTTATGGCCTGCAAAACCACCCCCAAAACCAACCAGCTTCTTAAATATTGCTGAGAATAGCTGAAAACTTGAAATCTGTTTGCACACTTTAAATACCTTGATGAAGTCCCATCCTGGGAACAAACAGACCCAAACCTAGATGGTTTTAGGTTTGGTCAAAATTTTTAGACTAAACCTGACATCATGGCCAAAAAAATGGAAAGGCTTTTTGCGCAGTGGTCAATGGGCTTCCATTTGACAGGTTCGTAGACTCACGAAGGCCCCCTTAGTGAGGGGTTGAGTTCCCCAGGTTTGAGGGGGTGGTGGAGGAGGCATCGGTGGAAGGTTTGCTCAAAGGCCACCCTCGGCCATCCCCACAGACACAAAGAACTCCAGCTCCTGTCTCACCCTGACTGGGTTGTTTGCGTTACAAACCCAGCCTGTAGCCCAGAGATGGAAAATAACGTTTCTAGAGACAGTCTTTACAGTTTAAAAGGGGGACAGTTCTTTTTATTAAATTAATGGGGGGGGGGGGGTTGACCAGAAATATTGGAATAGTTTTTTTGTAATGTTGTCCTCAGGGCTCACAATCAAATTTTTTTGTTTATCCACGTTAATATTTATTTTTAATTTAAAGTCAATTGTTTCTGCAGAATAATAATTCAAGTTTGCTACAGCAATATTCTAATTACTCTAAAGCCTAATTATGCTTCTATACCTCGGGCCTGGGATGTAATTTTCTTTGAAACATTTTAAACCTGTCATATTTTGGTCTTCGTACTGTAGGTTCTCTGCGTGCTGGATTGTTGTGAACTCTTACTGACGCGGTTCAGATAAAGTTCTTCTCAAGGACAAAACCAAGGGCACACAAGGCCACAATAAGGACACAGTAGCAAAGCCACTCTTGAAACTTTATCCTCCAGCCTGCTAGATGAGTTCCTTATCCACTACACCACTAACCGCATTAACCTTCTTGTCTGTTGCTCGTTGTGTATTAGGATTGCAGAGAACATGGTGGCTAACAGTCTTCACGGTCCAATCTCTCACCCAACGGTCCAATCGGTTAAGCTGACACAGCCTCCGCCATTGAAAGGTCAAAGGTCTGAGCTGCAAAAATACCCCCGTTCTGTCAACTGATGCTTCAGTTGTTTCACATCGAAAGGTGTCCAGCTTCTGAAACCTGGCAGACCTCAGCACCCCCCCAATCCTGTGGCAGAGGGGAAAAGAACCGAGAGTTTGCCTCGAGCGTATTGTTTGCCTTGGAAGCGGCTGTCTGTACTTTCGATCCACAGTTAGAGGAAGAATCCTCAGATGGGAATTATGCAAAACGGGTCACAAGGATTGTCCCCCCCCCCCCCCCAAAAAAAACAACAAACACGATATCACGATAGCATTCATTGATTCCTGCGGCAGCCAATAATGTATTAACTACTGTTAATGTAATAAAAGTCGATCATTTATTAACTTACCAACAATAAAATTTCTGAACCAATAACGTAGCAACTTTTTGCCCATAATGTTGTAAGTTCTCACATTATTGGCAGGCTATTACATTATTGGCTACTACAAGCCCACTCAAGGGCTAAGCAGAAAAACTGCTTCCTCGGAACAGCGGAGCGTGAGCCGACCCAATCAGAAAGCCACGTTCCTGGGGCGGGGCGCAGCAGCACGTATGAACGTGGACAAAACTCTTATTGAGAGACAGCTCCACCCACCCCCTCTCCCCCCAACAGCGTCCTGTGCGATCGTCCAGATCAGAACCATCTCGGGGAGGAGACCGTCATTAACCAGACAGCCCCCTGATTTATGCCTTCTCACTGGTGACCTCAACCCCTCAGTATTTAGCTTGTCCCCCTCACCCCAGCCCACTTTGGGGTAGTCAGGTCTTTTCATTTTGTGCCCTGCGCTGCACTCGACGCGTGTTTATTTTTTTCCCCAGCGAGTGAGCTTGTCCAAACACTTTCTGTGAATTCGTAACAGTGTCTTTGTCCACGACGGGGATGTGGCAAGAGGGAAAAGCCATCGTTTCAAATTGACTGGTAGATGTTTCTGCACCTCAGTTACCCGTACCATAGACCCCACGTTGCACCCGGGCAGGGCCGCGTTCTTTCTTAAGGGTCAAACCTCGTCACACCTCCAGCTGTGCGACATTCAGCGGCGACGCTTGCCAGACACCGTACCCTAACAAACTGTTGTGTCCTGTCTCTCGTCAGTGCTACTTGTGAGATGCCTCAACAATTACAGCAAAGGTGTGTTTTCAACAACGCAACTCGTGTTTGCTCAGGCTGTTTAGACCATGCCTGGAAATCCCTGCAAAACTGAGGACTGTGAGAATAAGATGGGAAATGACAGAGACGTGGAGAGAGACTCCCAGAGCAGTGCGGTCCAAATTAAAGCGACATCAACCCAGTCCAGAAGTCCACCCCTTTGCTTTGAACCACAGGCCACACGTCCATCACTGGGGTCATTCATTGATGCTTCTCCTGGTTGTCATTTGTTCTCAAGATGGCTTTCGACAGGCAGCCGCTGCAGACTCTGGCGTGATGTCATCTTCAGACTCTTACACGTTACCATCATTAGCATGCTTAGCAGGCTGTGTCTGGATATTTAGCTGAACGGCACTGGGTAGGCTGTTTTATAAAAGGTACAGAAGCTGCCCGACATCCTGACCAGTCCAGCCCTTTGGCCAATGACCCTCACAGCACTGTCACAAAAATCTCAGGGGTAACCCCTTGAATGTAGCTGGCTCATTCAAACAAGGAGCGCCTCTACGGAACATGTGGCTACGTGTGGGAGATTGGCGTGGGAACTTCTCTGCCGACGGCGTTCAGGGTGGCTCTCAACACGGTGCTAGTTTCACTCGGTGTTGGCTCAGCTCCAAACAGCCGACGGTACTGAAGCGGGAGGGGCGTTTGCCCCGTCGCCGTGACTACTACAAGCGGAGAGGGGAGTGGAGGTCACCGAGGTGCAGCAGGTGACCCTTGCGAGGATCAGATCAAAGCACTGGCCAAGCTAATATCCTCTTGAAGCATTCCACATGTTCATATCCACCCGTAACATTCCTCTACTAGCGACTTAGAATTTAACGGTGAGAGCTGATTGGTCCGTTAGAGAGTGAGTGACAGACTAAAGGATGCCCTTTTCAGTCCTGAATTCAGGTTGCCTTTGTGTGTGTGTATGTAATAGGGACATATATTACATGTGTTCTATATATTTCCGAGGAAGATTACCTCATTTTACCCCGCTTTTTCTTTTTACTCTTCAGGATTTGAACTTGATTCCCACACGCCCGCGAGTGGCCGGTATTCACCCAACAGCTCACCCTCACTGAGGAAGAATCAGATTAAGTCACTATTATTGCTATTATTATTATTATTACACAGAGACTCAAGACCCAGTGAACCGCAAGAATCAAATAGTCAAAGAACGAGAAACAGAATAGAATTTTCTCACCACACACAGACATACCCATGTCTAACAGCAATTAAGAAAAAAGCTACATTCACTGGAACAGAGAAACATGCTGTTAAGACAACGAGTTAACACATTTTTTAATATTCTGGTGAAAAGATGGTGAACATGACACATTCCCTTCTTATTCTTCACCCCACATGTTCATACAACTGACTGGAAGGTGACAAACAGAGCTGTCCTGGAGTAGGACCAAACAGACCAGGAGCGTGCACGGTTATAAACAGATCCACAGGACCTGGATCAAACCGTGAAATAATTCACACACCTCCACATCCCTAAAGTCCATAAACTGATGAGCTTAGACAAGACTGGTGTCCAGACTGCAACTTTTTCCTACGCGTTACATGTTACACGGCGCGTTACCTTTGAATATATACGCCACCGACAGGTCAGCAGGAGATAAAAAGTGCGGTTTAGGGTGGACTGGATCTCTCCCCAAGTCTAAAACTGTGGAACAATGTTCATCTGTAAGTTTTGCGGCGCATATATCTTTTAATTTGTGCATGCTACTAATCATCGCCACGGTAATTCTTCACATTTTGTGCCAGCCAATCCCGTGTTTCCCACTTCCCCCAATTAAGATGTCAGCGACATGACCCAGACATAAATCACACGATCTTAGCAAATCCCTTTTTAAAAATAAGCTCCAAATGAATGTTTGCTTTCCAATTTGCAGATCTTTTAATATCAATAACCCGTGTTATTAACTTGGTACTTCTCTCGTTTTTTTTTTTTTGTTGGAGGTAAAATATTTGGTATCAAAAAAAAAGTGGCGGACATTAAATAGGACTGGGCAGGAGAAGAATGGAAGCCGTGTTCGGGACTAGACCGTGTGAAAGCGTTGGAGCTCGTCCTGATTTCTGTGGGCGAAGCAACTCTATTGCCCCCACCCCAGCCCACCACCCCAGCCCACCGTCCCAGGGCCAGCATCCCAGTCCAAGTAGAGAGGACATGCAAGCCAAATTTAAGCTTTCTGCATGATATTTATATAGGCTTTGCTGTAATATTTTATTATTACTATGATGATGATGATGATGATGATGATGATTATTATTATTATTATTATTATTATTGTTCTTATTACCATTATTATAGTTACTTTCTTAAATGTAGAGGCCAGACTGACTGATGCATCTAGTAAGAACATTTTTTTCAATTCATTTCCCTGGGGAAATATAATATTTACAGCCAACAGTGGTTTCATTAGTTTAATTGCCATTAAGCACCACTGCGTGTTGATATTGTTGGACAGGATTTGGGGGTATGGAGTGTGTAGTTTGCTTTGAGGAGACCCAGACAGAGTGTAGAGTGACAGTCTTCCTCTCCAGGACCCATTAGCCAAGCGTTAGTTGGGGGATGGTTTTATTTTCACTGAAAGTGGGGACAAGAGGCATGCAGTCACACTGTAAATGTACCTGCGTGTGTGTATGCTCAGCGATGGCATTTACCCAGGTTAATGTGTAAGCACAGCCACGATTACCTGACACAACGCGATACAATCAACCCTGTCTGCTCACACCAAACAGCCACTCTTTTATTAAACCGACTTCTCCTAATTCGCCGAAATTAAAGGTTAAACCTGTGTTTCGGCACCGCACTAAGAGGAACAACGCGGTTATTTATGTAAACATCAGATAGCCTCACCTTGCAGTTTATTTACAGAGGAAACTTCAACCAGAAGGGGGATTAAATAATGAGGGGGAAAGGTAGGCTCCAGAAAGTTTCTCAAGGGCGGAGAGTTTCCTTTTTCCTCACAAAGGAAAACATTGATGGCGAAAGAAACACTTTGGGCTATAATTTGAGGGAGCCCCCTGTATTTGCTTTTAATAACCGAGCCCCTGTCAGTTGTAAAAATATGGGCGGGTCATTAGGCTTCGGATGAGGCCGAGCCGCCGGCGGGGCTAAGGACGTCGGCCCCATGTGACTGCCGCGGGTCCTTGAGGGGAGGGGACTGACGCCACCATGCTACCGCGCAGGCTAACGGGCTAGCGAGAGGTGCTATGTGACCGCGTGCTAACTTATGCGGCCTTGCGGGCCTCAATGCCTGGGTTAGCTAGCTGACGTCAGTGGCTCCTGTATGGTTTTCTGTTGCGTTCGCGTAATTCGCCAGCATCGATATGGCTTAGCACATATGTAGACGCTAGCTGTGGAAGCTAGCCCACAATAAAACTGTTTGCCTCTCGTTCCTTTTATTCATTACATAAGGATAAATGGCACAGCTACATTCCTGCGGTCTGCAGGGACTAATGGGGAGATTGTGATCCGAGACGGGGAACAAAGCAGGGGAATTGTTAAGGTCTGAGCCCAGCACACGCAGCACGGCCGGCTGCCATGCAGATCCAAAGGCCCCTGAGCGCAGCTGTCTTTTGGAACTGGAAACGGTGCAAAGAAAATGTAGGAGACGAAACCAGGAGACGGCCACCTTCGAGGAGCAGGGCGTCAGGTGACACCCCGCCTTGGTGCTTGGTTGGGAAATGTAGTCTTTCCTCTTGATTGTCGGGATCTGCGCTGGATGCACCTCCTGCGTGCATCCACCGTCCCGATGGTGTGGTTAAAATCACTTCCCTGTTTCTTTTACTTGGAGACAGTTGGTAATCTGCATCGTGCAGCCACGGATCGCACCCCTCATTTTCTTAGACAAACAACCGCACAGGACCGTGCCAAAAATGTCCCTCGCAGATGGGTCCCTATATGGCAGACATGCTAAGTCACGCAGGGCAGGTGGAGGCAGTGAGATGTGAGTGGGAGATGGAGGGGCAGTCTTTTGTACAATTCGTTTTTACACCACATTGGACAGGAGGTACAGTGACTCCAAGAAGGGATCTTTGATTCCTGCATTCAGTAAAGTAGCTACTCTCTCACTATACTCTACCAAATCGCAGTGAAGCAAAACAGCCCTCACAGACTGGCCACTCCAGCTACCATCCTGACTAAAACTTACTCCGTGTGGGGGCGAAGGCAGCGGCGTGTTTAGGTGGTTGTTACTGGTCAAAGCAGATGGCTGCCTCACGCTTGAAAGTCTGGATGCAAAGACAGTGGATTTAGCAGTGTTTTGTGTCAAGGCACATTACAGCAGCAGCCCCAATATAAGCAACAGGGGCGATACAAGTGATCAGCAGTGAGTAGTAAATGTACCTGCATGACCTCCCAGAGCTGCTGCGTTCTGCCTTGATTCACAGCATGTCCTCGGCGGCTGTCTAAGCCACAGAAACGCAGTCAAAACATCATAAATTAGTGAGAATGGAATAGCAATGGCAGATATAAGCTGTAAGTCCTTAAACAAAAAGAATAATAATAACAATGACTTAATGACATGTTTTAGAGGCTTTTTGGCTTCCTAAGTGGAGGAAGTTCCCACAGGCATCTGAACGACGGAAGGGAACTGGCTCGGGTTCCGACCCCCAGCGCTCTGATGAATGACAGCTTTCAGAGCGAGATTTGTACTGGCAGCAGTTCTGCGGGGACCCCGCTGTACGCCGCGCACAGCTACCGCCATGGAGCCGCCAAGCCCGCCTGTCCGGGGGGCCACCCGCGACCATGCTTTCGCAGCGGCAGTGGAGCTGGGCAGGGCCCAATGAGAGGGGGAGAGGGGCTAGTTGTAATACCACACCACCTGCGGTCTGTCTGCGCAACCAACTTGCGCAGAGTTGGTCCACTGGGGGTACTGGACCCATGAAGTGAATTTTTTTTTGATTAGCAGGTGGGCCTGTCCTATCCTGAGACGGTGTTTATGAAACGGCTCTCACCAGCACCATATTGTCTCCAAGCCCAATATCAGCGTAAGTCTTCCAAGTTTACTAGACCAGCCAAGTCCCGCGCCGCTCACCGCCCTCATAACCACACTTTTCGATTAGTGGCAGATCACTGAAAGCAAACAAATAGAATTGTTTTCTTGCTTACTTAAGAATTTTCATTTGAAAAGTTGATTCCATTGCCCCGCCCCAGCCCTGGTCGATCCGGGTTCTCCTCTGATGGCAGCCGCTCTGCGGTCTCTGCAGAAGGCCAGGAAAAACAAAGGCCGTAATAGAACCCGCTAAGGGACCACGGCAAGAGCTGGAAGCCGCTCCAAGCGGATGTCGCCCGTGCCATGGAAACAGAGAATACAGAGGTTTGCCGATCAGAGGCCGTTGTGACCGACAGGAATTCCTACTGCAGAAACATGACTGATAAATAAGCCATCAGAGTAGGCCTGTACGCAGAATTGTAAAATGAGCATTTTAGCCTTAGCGTTGTCGTGGACCCAGCGTCTAGACTGCCTTAATGTGCTGCTGAGGCAGCTTGGGGTCACAGTCTGCCCTCGCCCTGTGAGGCTGTCTCCTTCGTCGGGCTGGGCTTTCCACCGTTAGTGAAGTTCTTATTCATTCTTATTCACCGTTAGTGAAGTTCTTATTCATTCTTATTCACCGTTAGTGAA
>JAOVYW010026105.1:0-10401 GCA_025775045.1 Hiodon tergisus | reverse complement strand
CACCGTTAGTGAAGTTCTTATTCATTCTTATTCACCGTTAGTGAAGTTCTTATTCATTCTTATTCACCGTTAGTGAACTGTTTTTTTCTGCCCAAGCATGTGTTCTGATTACTTTGGAGGAGTCAGGACCTTCAGCCTTGGCCCAAACATTTCCTCAACGCAGCAGCAACGTTGTGGCAGCATGTGTGTGCCTCTAACTGTACTTATGGGCTTATCTGCTGCCAGCTGCGGCAGGGTGGCACTAATTAGAATTTTTATGTTCGTGGGCTGGTTTCCATGGCAACACGTGAAGAAAGAACACTTTTATGGCTTTGAAGTACATGGGAAATGGAAGATTTGGCGCTTTGTCCCTCTTGGTTCCCCCGACACCAGCGGAAAACCCCCCCACCCCTCCCCCGTGTGTGTCCTCTTCACCCCTGCGCCGCCCCGCACGTTTGCCCTTTGACCCCCGACAGCCATTGATCTGGCAAACACTGAACTTGAATCAGGAGGCAAACGACGGTGCTAGGAAGCATTGTCCCGTGTGCGACAAACTGCCCCCCGACACAATGGGGAACTTCACAGCACCTCCGGGCCTTACTCTGTAGATTTATATCTGCACAATATGTGGCTGATACTTACTCCCATCCCCCGACCCGCCCCCCAGGAAATCGTCTATTTATTCCAATTAATCACAGGCCAATAACAAGCCTGGCGACACGAGGCGTTACCTCGCTGTTAAAGAAGAGCTGTGGATTAGTTTCTTTTTCGGTTTTTTACCACACGGTTTACATTTTACATTCCTGGTTTTGGTCATTGGCATTACTACGTGGACCGGATGAATGAACAATTTTGCTTCCTCTCTCTCTCTCTCTCTCTCTCTCTCTCACTCACTCACACACACACACACACACGCACACATGTGCATACACACATTTATTCAACTCAGAAAGGCAATGAAAAATGCGAACCCAACGTGACAAATTGGCTAGCAGCTGCTGCGGTGTTGGCGACGACGGAAGCCGTCGTATCTGTCCAGGTTCTGCCTCGACACAAATCAATTAGAGGTTCCATTAAAGCAGCTCTGTGTTTACCTCCAAGCCCATTAGTGGCTAATTAGAGACAAATTAACCGATATCTCCTGGTGTAAACACAGGCAGCATTTCTTTACAGGGGATTAATCAAAAAAACATTTGCCAAAAAAAAAAAAAACACAAAACTTTAGTTACATGCCTTCTTTAAAATATTTTTTGCGTGTCATGTAAGACCTGCTGGTAACGAGCCTCTTGATTGGCTCAGATGGGTAAAAGCGCCCAAGCGCAGACTGAGCACTATGAGCTGGAGTTTGCCTGAGTTGGTTTGAATCGAGCTCATGTCTTTTGCTGACTGTGACAAGGAGAGCATGTTGGCCACATGGTGGGCACCTGCATCCTGCTCTGTGAAAAAGAGACGGGTGACTGGGATTGGAGGAGATGCCCGGATGAGCCCATGGTCTCCTGCCCTGAAACACAACCTTCCCAGCACGACCCACGAACACCTCCCATCACCACTCCTAACCCAGAACCACTCCTAACCCAGAATCACTCCTACCCCAGAACCACTCCTAACCCAGAACCACTCCTACCCCAGAACCACTCCTAACCCAGCACCACCCCTACCTCAGAACCACTCCTAACCCAGAACCACTCCTACCCCA
This sequence comes from Hiodon tergisus, assembly GCA_025775045.1. Taxonomy (NCBI): domain Eukaryota; kingdom Metazoa; phylum Chordata; class Actinopteri; order Hiodontiformes; family Hiodontidae; genus Hiodon; species Hiodon tergisus. The sequence continues at coordinate 8,726 of JAOVYW010026105.1, read as the reverse complement.
GAACCACTCCTAACCCAGCACCACTCCTACCCCAGAACCACTCCTACCTCAGAACCACTCCTACCCCAGAACCACTCCTAACCTAGAACCACTCCTACCTCAGAACCACTCCTACCCCAGAACCACTCCTACCCCAGCACCACTCCTAACCTAGAACCACTCCTACCCCAGAACCACTCCTACCCCAGAACCACTCCTAACCCAGAACCACTCCTATCCCAGAACCACTCCTAACCCAGCACCACATCCCCAACATCAAACATGGGGAAAAAATATGAAATTATTTGCTCAATATTGAACTGATAATCACGGAACACTCCACAGCCCAAAAGAGGCTGCGACTGGTTTAGGCCACGGTGACCAGGGACGGCATAGGCAACTGTCCAGATTCCTAAGACACTACCCTGGGCCCTTTGACACCCAGGTCTGTGGGAGGAGTTGACGGGCCGATAACATCGGAGAACAAAGGCAGGTCCTAACAGGGGTGCTGACCTCCTTCAGATGGGGCCAGACAGTCGAGAGCGGGGAGCCTGTTTGGGATTCCTTTGATACTGGCTCGGCACTCAGAAAAAGCCTGAAGGGACCAGCATGAGACGGAACCCACTTTGTTATACAGCCATCGGTACACGGAGTCCTCACTAAATCAGTCAGAGACGGAGTGTAACAGCTTGCCAATTGATGCTCGGCAACGACCCAAAAATCCAAGATTTTGGACTGACCGTCCTGAAAACTTGCAAAGATGGTTTTGGTGAAACTACTTTTCGTTTTTGAGGCTCAACTGAAGATCATTGTGGGGGAACAATAAGATTGATAAGGTTTTTAAGATATGAGCGATATCTCGCAGTCTTTTCATCGCTCTGTTATCTTCTGTTTCACTGGGCTGCGGGGCGGGGGGTCACGGTGGGGCTGTTTCTTCTGTTCCCCTTCAACACAAGCCCTCTCTCAAAACTTACTGCCCCACACGTGATTGACCAAAAGGGGCTGCGCCTGTGGCGAGACCCCTCTCCTTTCCAGGATAGGTGTAAAATAATGGGGCTTCAATCTCCAGTGAAGACTTACTGTCATTTCTCACAGGCACTGAATGTTCTGACTTGAGCCTGGATAAAATGTGAAACCCAAGCATCTCGCGCCATCAGAAAAAAAACCAACAACCCAATAAGTCATTATAGATCAGTAGCCCGTTATCCAGATGTTTCCAATCACGTTTTATGTTCAGCCCAGTTCTAGAACCCAAATGGTCACCCTTCTTTGGCAACCACTTTTCCCCATCAGTCACCAGGAAGTTCACCACGCCTGTGAGAGGAGTTGTGATGTCATGTAGGTCACAACCAATCAACATCTCTACTCAGATAACTTGCGTAATACCACCATTGCTGATTGCAATAACAGCACTAGTTCTCATAACCAGGGGATATAAAAAAATTACATAAAAAACACATTAGTAACGCTCAAGAATAGCCCTTGTCAGTCAGTTTTGGTCATGAGCTTGGATTAGCTACGTTCAGGGTCAGGTCTTGACCAGGGTTATTTATGTTTAAGAGCGGTCATGAGCTGGTATTAGTCACGTTCAAGGGCAGGCTTCGACCAGGTTTATTCATGTTCAAGAGGTCATGAGCTGGGATTAGTCACGTTCAAGGGCAGGCCTCGACCAGGGTTATTTATGTTTTAGAGTGGTCCTTGGTCAAACTCAAGAGTAGGGGTAAGTCACGTCCCAGGTGTTCCGGACACCCGCTGGACTTCCAAAACCTGCGGTCTTTGCGGTCAGACGGTAAAGAGGGAGACCTTGTCTCTACATAACAACTGTACTTTCAACAAATCCATCTGCGTGATTTATGCCAACTTCTGCCTCAACGGTATCCCCCAGGATAAACATCTTATTTCAGCAATGTATTGTAAGTGAGTGTTTATTTAGTTTTACCGTTGAATATTATACATTTCCCCATTGTCTATGATTTACATGACAAAGTATTCTATTCTGTTCTGTCAACGTGTCGGCTCAAACATTGGTCGAGAGGCGAAGGGTATAATTCAATTCCCCAGAAGTCAGCCCCTCGCACACTCCTTGTTCATACAGCCAATCGAGCTTGATTTGGGCAGGAAGGGATGGGAATGTGGACTGACAGGTCTGTCGGAAAGTGCTCGGCACCACGTGTGAATGATGGAAGTCCACTCCGGACCCGGGCTGAAACCCGATCTGCCATCCGCACAGACTGGGGCAGATTATTTTACTGCGAGCGTGCCAGGCACGATACTGGAGAAAGACTGGGACTGAAGTCACTTGCAGCGCTGTTGAGGACGGTTCTGGGCTAATGCATTGCAGTGTTGCAACGTCTATGCAAAGCCACGCGTCCCTATTCTGGCAATGTAATGGGAACCCTCTGTTTCAACAGATTATGCTGGGCTTCTCCATCAAAAAACGTTTTTTTTCTGTTGTGTTCGTGGCGTTCTACGGACCACAGGCGGGTACATCATTTATAAACACATCAAAAAGAATGAACTTTTACGTTACAATCACATTTCTGTAAAAACCAAAGGAAACTAAATGTGCTGAAAAGTAATGGGCCCCTGAGTGTGTTTCTGCATGGCTCTGCACCACGCGCCCAGCTCTGTCTGTACTCGTTGATCAGCACTGAGGGGAATTTGTGTGACAAGCTGATGATATCTTGACAGACTGAAGGGCCCCTGCACTCTGGAACAGGCCTGGCACCCGCCCCCTATGTGTGTGTGTGTGTGTGTGTGTGTGTGTGTGTGTGCCTGCGTGTGTCTGTGTGTGCTTGGGTGTGTCGGCGTGTCTATGTGTGCTCGCGCCTCCTGACTCCCATACACACAGCTGTGATAGTCAGAAAGCAGATGTTGAAAGGGCCCTGTGTACTCTGCGAGACCCCCCAAACACACACACACACACACAAACTCTTGGCTCGCTCAACAGTCACACTGACTGCTTTAATATTAACTCATTTTTATTAGCTAACGGCAGCCAAAAAAATTACAACAAGGACAGTGGAAATATCATTTGTTTATTAACTAAACCATATCCAGGGTGAGTGCACCAGTATTAAAAATAAGATACATATAAGAAGATACATATAATGAATTACTATTAATAACTATAAAAAAAGCAAACCATTCTAATAACAATAACAGCGGATATTCGCTCTGATTACAATTCAAGACGCTTTTTAGCATAGGGCAGGATTCACTGCAGCAGGAGCGACAGAGACACAACGCATGGACCAATCTGAAGATAAAAGCGGTTGTAAAGTCTCCTGGCGGGGGACCTTAAGAACGTGGTGTTTAATTATCGCTCCCTGCGCGTAACGGCTGTTCTCGGCTGCGTTACCAACACTCCTTTCATCAGTTGTTTTTAAAAATTGCATTGAATCTATAAATTTAAACCGACTCACTTGTGTTCACTGCATATTCGCACTTATTGTGTTTTTATGTGGCTTTCATTTTAAGTTTCATCCTTACGCCCGGTCTTGCTGTGCTTTGACTCTACACTACTACATATGAATCCTAACAATGCCTTTTTGTTACACGTACGAATATAGCTTTAAAAAAAATTGAATGCATTTTGACATACAGTATTTTGCATCATTCAGAGTTAATTGGTACATTTTTTAATTGACAGTGTTTTAATTAAAGTCCGAGTTGCGCAATTTTTTAAACATCGGCTTCTTGGTGCCAGATGAAGCGATGTCGTTATTTAGCGCCAAAAACGATATGCGACTAGGCTTGGGGGGTGCATTTGTCCCGAATAGAATTCAGTGTACAAATCAAACTCATGTGCTTATGAGATAATGCTTATTATAGCTATACTGGCGCACCGTTTCACATGATTGAGTTATGAAAGAAATTATGAAAACCCAAACGACGCGTTGCAGAACATGATTTCAAAACTTCCACCGCCTCCCACAACGTTCAATACCCCGAGTCTAAAAAACTCCGAACCAAAATCCAAAGATGACAAAGACTGTATACGATGCTGAGCCGCAGATTCTCAGAAATAAACCCCGTTTTCATTTGTTTAGTGACATATGCGTTCTTAATTGGCAACTGGTTCCGTTAGTTCTTTGTTTGTTATTTCTTTTTTCGTTCTGTGTAAACTCGGCTCCTCGTAAAAGCCAGATAGACACGGGCAAATGCAGTTCTCTAATTTATTCACGTTCATCATTCATTTCGTCGCCTCAGAACTCTTTCTAATTTATTTCTTAACGTGGCATGTCCAACATAAAGCCTGCCCTGGATTTAATTATTAAAGTTATTTTTACTTTTATTTTTGAGGGTCAAATTTTGCAACATTTAGCTGAATTCATAATGTAATACTATCCTTGAAAAAAACGCCTAGTACTACCAAATGGCTCCAATAATTCTAATAGCCGTGCTTCGACTGACGAAGAAAAATTATCCAGCCCTTGAAAAGGAACGTTTAGAGGCAAAAAAAAAAAAAAAAAATCCTATCCAACAATTAGATCTGTAATTTGTCATTTTTTTCCACCAGTCAACAGCACTTGTCATAAGAACACAGGCTGTATTAGCATAATGTGCCAAGGCACCGTTCTGGCTAGTCACGCCCTCCTCGTTCCTGCTTTTCCTCGCCAAAAGTTTTCCAAACGTGTTCCTGTATAACTCTCTTTGACATAGCAAGCCAGTCAGGCGCTGGGCTGGACTCGCAAAACACAAAACTTGAACTGAGATTTAAAAAAGAAAAATTAAGTTCAGGTTGTCTTTCTTATATTTACCTTTAACTGTAATCCGAATAGTCTAAACAGATTGGTCGAAGCCCTAAAAACCCTATCGGTAACATGACTGATCACCTCCAATTTATCCATTTGAATTTGCCAGGCGTTTCTAAGTTGTATATTATTTTCCATGGCGTTTTACAAGTTCTCCCTCAAAGTAATTAATTTCCTTTTATTTTCATTGTAACGTTCGGCTGGGATTGAAACGCAAAGTATGGCTATGTAAAACGTTAAGGATTTTCTTATTATTTTTTGTATAAATAAGGCCAGTTTGTTCCCATTTTGTAATTAAAAAGAAGACAGCCATCCAATTATATTCATACTCAATGCTGATGAAAGATGCTTGTAAGTAAGTGTAAAAAATCTTCTTTTTTTTTGTGCCATTGGTTTTAATTTTCCTTCTTGCAAATCCCACTGAGGAACACATAATACTCCACATAGTGAGTGGATTCACTCACATTTCTGCTAGGCACATTATATACGAACGCTCACATAAAATTCTCCGTTCAGATAATCCTGTCCGATCGCTTGCGGCAGGTCATGGTGAGGTCTAACGAGGTCACAGAACTAACTCCTCCATCCATGGCTTTGAGGTTAAAATTCAGGGACATTGCATTTAATTACACGTAGCTGCACTTTTCTGGGGCCTGTTGCTGAATTCTCTGGGAGTATATCAAAGTGCACTGGGTATGTGGCTACAGTTGGAGACCAGGCCCAGCTTTCTTGACCGTGTAGGTTAGGACCAATCACTACCGATGAAGAATAATGTCCCATTGTTAACCTGGGGGACAGTAGCGGCTGAGCTAAGGAGATACCCCATGCCCAGCGATCAACAGACTCTGACTGATGTGATTTCATTCTATTATTCCAATCTATGGAATGCAGATGGATTTGATTCTATATCTACCTATCACCTCTTAGGTCACTCCCCATTAAGGATTTTCTCTGATTAAGTTTTTTATTAAAAGCCTTGTTGTTAATGAAAACCTGTGAATGACACAGTCACAGCCAATTACGCCGATTGGTACCGGTAGTAAATCTCCCCTCTGGCTTCTGCCATCTCTGTTCCACTTTTAAACCCTTGTGGTCGAGGTTGGCCCCTGGTGCCTATGGAATCCAAACCACCTGACATCATCGAATGAAAGCACCCTAATTAAGTAAACAATCCACTCCTCAACCCAATCAGTAGGTCATTGCTGTGTTTACGCGCGCAGCGCAGAAACCGAACTCTGCGAATTGTGTGATGTTGTTCTTGGGTGCTGTCTGATTGTGATTCATGATCTCAGCGAAGTCAGGGCTGTCACAATGAATGGCGCTTCGATTGTATTGAAAGCGTTTTCGAAAAAACTCGAATTTTAACGCTGAGAGCGTGGAGTGCAGCGTGGGTCTTATTGAGCGGCTATTCGGCCTGGGGTGGGGGCCAAAGCCAAAGACAAGGCATCTCTTCATTTCTGTAATTACTGAAAGCTGCGTTCTCACGGTAACTACTGCATTGCAACGCACCAGAAAGGGGGCGGAGCTTAAGGAGGAATGAGAAGGTGACGTGGGATGGACAATAACCCTATACAATAAATCTCGGACAAAAAATAATAATTAAAAATAAAAAGTAAAATGTTTAACTGACGCTAACCTTTGTGTTGGACCACCGAGAAAAATTCGCAATCTGTGTTTTCTGCTTTTTGCTGGGACAAAACCACATGCTGTGTTAAAACTATAAAACATACCAGTAATACAAACCAGTTCCTTAAAACAGATGAATGCCGTTTTGAATGCCATCTTTAATACTGAATGTATTAAGGATGTGTATCAGTTTATTACATTTCTAAAACAGGGTAATTCAGCAGCCAGACGCTCTGACATCCGGCACTCAATGTTAGCTCTGTTCAGACGCTAACGTATATATAACTTGTCAGTTCCGTCACTTTCCTTTACTACAATAATTATGTCAAAGGAGAAATTAATGCCCTGAGCCCCAAGGAAAATGTATGTTAGTTATCAAAACACCGGGCACTCTAAACACGCTCGACAATCCCACGCCGCGTCTCGGGTGTCGGAAAATAGCCGAAAAATCAGACCTGTTCTGTGTCAACCCTGGTTCAGCCGGAACAATGTGGGACGCAGGTGGTTTGGGGGGAGGGCGGGGGACATGTTCACTCCCTTCTTCGTCGGAACAGCATTTGGATACAATTAAGTACAATAGGGGGTGTCAAAGGCCGACGGTGTCGTCTCTGGGATATCTGTTCCCTGATATTTGCTTTACAGATACGCTGTGGCGTTGGGCTTTGCTGCGTGCTTTAAACAGTTATTGTATCCGGCACTCATTGGCGAGAGACGCCGGAGGGCTGGGAACATGAAAACGGTTGGATGGCACATTCAATCAGGCCCACATCTGAGACATCCTATGTTTCCCCCCAGAGGTCACGGTACAGGCACGTGCAGGCACAGACTGCGGGAAATCGCTCCATTGTGATGTCGTCACGAGCAGAGTGGTTGTCATGGGGATGCGTTAAAGCCTATATTTGCTCTCGCACAGACTCACACACACACAAACACAAAGACACACACACACACACACACACACACAAACACACACACAGTGCACACACACACACACACACACACACATTTATTCACTTACACGCACACACACATACACACGCACATACTCAGACAGACATATACTCACACACACTTATTCACTTACACTACACGCGTGCACAAACACACACATAGTGCACACGTGCACACACAAAAACAGTTATGCACGCAGACACTCAAACGCAGTAATACACACTCACATCACAAACACACGCACACAAACACACAGTGCACATGCACACACACATACAGTGCGCACGCGCACACACATACAGTGCACACGTGCATGCACAAACGCAGTCATGCACACAGACACTCAAATGCAGTCATACACACACACACACAGTGCACATGCACACACAAACACAGGCACGTAGACGCTCTAACGCAGTAAAAATCACAAGTGCAGGACTGCTGACTGACTGAGAAGGAGATGGACACGTAGCAGGCCACAGGCTGGCAGTTGTCACCTGGCTCTGTCACTGACTTCTCAGACTGGGCCTCTTTTTTATTTTAGTCTCTGACCTCATAGACTTCTCACGGACCCTGAGGAGGACCAGGCCTGTGAAGGTTTGCGACAGATCGAGCTCTTTCTGCTCTCTGCCACCTCACTGGGCTGACCACTGAAAGCTGCCAGAACCCTTCAGGTCCAGCCAACTGCAAGGAGAGGAACCAGCTGACTGATCTGGGAACAGTTCAGTTGCACTTGGTGCCCCGCACGCATTTCATCTCGCCTTCTCCTGGGTGCTCTGTCCTTGTGTGACTCATGTAACACCACTGCTGCCAGTTCACTTGCGCAATTCAGTTTAATTAAAAACTTTATTTGAAACACTGTACAATCTGCCAACTTCCTGACTACAGAGTCGACGGAATATGTGGTTGACCTTGACAAAGTGCTGTCTCTGCATTCCAGAGTCAGGATAAAGACTTTGAGTGTCTGGGAATGGAGTCCGTATGGGAATAGGTCAGGGGAGGGGTTTTCGCGCTCGCCCCCTCTGCACCTCGGATGTGCAACAGTGACCTGGTGTACAATCAACACGCGGTAAGATAAGGGGCGTGAAACAGCCAGACAATGGCAGCTGCTCCACCTTACTCAGTGGACTTCATTGGTAATGAGAAGGTGGGTAGTCGCGTGGCAGGGTGGATGTGGGGAATGCCCAGCCCGGGGGGTGGAGCTGGAGGAACATGCCCAGCCCAGGGGGTGGAGCTGGTGGAACATGCCCAGCCCAGGGGGTGGAGCTGGTGGAACATGCCCGGGGGGTGGAGCTGGTGGAACATGCCCAGGGGGTGGAGCTGGTGGAACATGCCCGGGGGGTGGAGCTGGTGGAACATGCCCAGCCCAGGGGGTGGAGCTGGTGGAACATGCCCAGGGGGTGGAGCTGGTGG
>JAOVYW010026094.1:11556-21638 GCA_025775045.1 Hiodon tergisus | reverse complement strand
TTTCCCTGGGAGAAACCTGCGTGCTATAGAAGAGAACGTCACTTTCCCTGGGAGAAACCTGCGTGCTATAGAAGAGAACGTCACTTTCCCTGGGAGAAACCTGCGTGCAATAGTAGAGAACGTCACTTTCCCTGGGAGAAACCTGCGTGCTATAGAAGAGAACGTCACTTTCCCTGGGAGAAACCTGCGTGCTATAGAAGAGACCGTCACTTTCCCTGGGAGAAACCTGCGTCCTATAGAAGAGAACGTCACTTTCCCTGGGAGAAACCTGCGTGCTATAGAAGAGACCGTCAATTTCCCTGGGAGAAACCTGCATCCTATAGAAGAGAACGTCACTTTCCCTAGGAGAAACCTGCGTGCAATAGTAGAGAACGTCACTTTCCCTGGGAGAAACCTGCGTGCTATAGAAGAGAATGTCACTTTCCCTGGGAGAAACCTGCGTGCAATAGAACAGAACGTCACTTTCCCTGGGAGAAACCTGCGTGCTATGTGTGCAAATACTCCCAACTGAAATAGGCTCTAAAGGCTCCGGGTGTCGAACGAATGACTATTCCATGGGCCCTGCTTTGCGCTCCGAGTTACAGGCGTCAGGGCAATTCCCGGTTGCCAACGATTCATCACTTGGCAGAGACCGAAGTAGTGCTGTCTGGCAGTGACCTGGAAGAAAGGGTTAACTAATCGACCTTGAGGAAGGTAGCCTTGTTCTTCTTGATCCACTGCTTCCTCTGGTGCAGGGTGTGGCAGTACATGTACAACAGCGCCCCCCGGCGCCAGTAGAGGCACTCCAACAACTCCAGCCCCAGCACTGACTGGACCTGACCAAGAAACAAGAAACAAAAATCAAACTAAAAAGAGAAACGTGATATACTGCAACATGACCAAATTAATAAATTGAATTTAGATAGACTGCTTGCACATTATAAATGTTTCAGTTGTGGTTTTTGTTTAAATCAGTACTTATATGCTTGACATCTGGCGAGGAAAACATTACTGTCCAAACATGGAAACCCATAGAAAGTCTTTGGTTGGACACTCAAAGCCTTTCACGATCAGTCTTGAAAAAAAGCTGCCTAGCGGGTACTCTGTGAGTCCGAACAATCCCATATCCACGGCTGATTGTTTTCACCTATGAGTGACAGGGAATATTCCCATGTGTATTCCCAGGTGTTGTAAAGGCTGATAATGCCCCAACAACAACGTAGAGTTGCTAAAGTTTGCCCAGTGAATGAAGTACATATTAAAAATTCTCTAAATTATATTAGACTAACAGACATTAACGTGCAACTAAAAAGCAGTGCCACATTTCAACACTGCAAAAATAAACCAAAAATAAATGGGTCCAACAGTACGCCACACCACACTGACACAGCACCTCTTGGGTGGGCGCCAACCTCCCTGCCAACACTTCCGGCTCAGTAAGATCCTGCAGCAGCTGCTGGATCTTATAAGGAGATGTGTCCTCCGGAAACTCCTGGTCGACCAGCCGGTTCTCCTCATAAAACGTGACGTCCAGGACCACCTGGTGACGGACAGAAGATCACAAAAAATTCGCTTAAAGCAGAGACCTAAGCAGCCATTTGAGTAAGGGCAGAAGTTGACTTTCAGAAATTCATTTAAACTTTTGACAAGATCTATAATTTAAAAATGGACTCCATAACTTGCAGAGGAACCGAAGATTACGGCAGGTTCTGAAGTGTTGCATCATGTCTATAGCTATAACTACAGCCTGTCAGCATGTCTCAGACGTTCTTGGAGCTGTCTTTCAGTAGTGCCCCACATGGCAGAGTAACACCACATGCACCAACCGAAGGATCCAATTCAGAAAAAAACATTCCAAAATCAGCTTAGAAACGTGGATTTAACTTTGATACATTACTGAATATAATTCATCGGTTATAGACCAGAATTTCCTCTTGCACGATTTCAACTATTAAGCAGTCATTTATTACAATAATACGAAAACATTTAGAAACGGGTGCACTATTTATTTCACATTTAAGAGCAGTTTCAAATGAGCTTTACCATTAGAAAAATGTTAAAAGTAAAAGTAATACACCCCCGAGAGGCTCAGTCGATAAAGGCGCTCTCCCTAGTGCAGACCGAATGCTATACGCCGGATTTTGCTGGTTTGAATCCAGCTCACGCCATATGCAGATTGTGACTGGGAGAGCACAGAGGCGGCACACAACAACTGGCAGAGCCGTCACCCGACCTAGGGTGGGACAGAATCGGCAGTGCTTCTCGCAGCCTGAGGGCTGGCAGTACCGTCAAGAGGGACGTGCCAGTCCTCCAATCGGCACTGAGCCTCTTCTGCGGACCGTGTAGCCTGCAGCGCAGAACAAAGGTGGGGGGCTTGAAAGGAAGTGCCTAGTCATACTCTCACCTTCCACACGTGTGGTGGCAGCGGCAGTGACGACCCCTGATGCATTAGAACAGCAGCCAATTCCAAATTGGGTATAAATACATGAAAATTTTTTGATTCGGCATTTTAAAAGACAAGACGAAAAATATTAAGAAATGACAAGAAAAAAAATATGTAAAGAAAAAAAAAGACAGGAATCTTATTCAGCTTAATTAAAAACTATTCTAAAGATATGGTTCCCTAAAACCAGACAAAGAAAGAAAACTAAGAACCAATCCCTAAGGGTGAAAGCATCAAACATCCGTTTGTCATACAAAGCAGATAACCCTGAAATATGTCAATTTCAACTTGAGTGCCAGTGTGGGCTGTATATTATGACTCATCTATAAAGAAATAAACTAACGTCTTGTAGCGGCGCATAGCAGAATGCCATTGGCACTTAATGAAAGGCTGCTTATGATTCCCTCCTCTATGCTTGGGTCACAGGTTAGCTGATCTCAAGGGGCAAAGGTAGCCAATGTCTAATGACCAGGCCACTGGCATAGCCATTTCATTTTTACCCAAACAGCACCATGGCACAGGTCTAAAACTTAAAACACAAGCCTTTGGATGCCGCCATCTTGGAAACAAAGGCGGTAAAGTAACAGCTGGTTTGGCATCGGTTTTAAAAGAATAGTTTGCCATCTGACTGACAAAAATAGCCTTGACAAAGACAGTCTTAAGGGCCTTCCAGACTATGGACAAATATACAAGTATAATTTGGTAAAAAGCAGGAGATGAAGGAAAAAGGAATCTAACCTAAAGAAATTGACATCTTAACCCTAACTGTTGCTGAAGAAGGCTCAGAGAAAAGAAGACCTAGTTTCCAAGGGAAAAAAACCACATCAGATAGTTCGTAGTCACCCTTAGTGAAAGAGAGAACGCTATCATAAGCAGCATATCATTAGGATAAAGAGCATGAGGAGGAAAATACCCCCAATAAAAAACACCCCTCATAGGAAAAGCCCTTATTCAATACAGCTGGCATTGATTTTCCCGTAAACATCAGCATGCCAAAGCAAGAATACCGCATGTTTTTATGACTATTATCAATATAAACGTATTTTTAATTTAGGCATCCGTCAAATTCACAGTGAGAAATTTTTAGTCTTCACATTTACACTTTGTAATGTTGCCTGGCCACGTTCACTATCATACCATGCCACGTGAAATCTTACAGTTTACAATAAAATTTAGTTGCGCATACATGCTTCAATAAATGCACCAATATTAACTCCTGTACTTCCCCCCGACAGTTTTTAAGTAGAACACTTATTTCATCAACTGGAATACCTGAGTGTAATCCTGCAGCAGTTTAGGGAGACTGCTGCTCTCTCCCCCTTGTCTGTAATAGTTTTTCAACTTGTCTAGAATGGCAGATGCATTCTGTAAATAGTCATCATCTAGGAAAAAATAAAGTATGTTAATTACTCATTCAAGGACAAGTTAAATGTCTTAATTTACCACTCAAAATGTAAAACATGAATAGTAAATACAACTTTCCCAGGTTTAACGGGCCTTAGACTCCCTTTTTTTGGTTGAAGGGGAATATTTCACTATAAAAAATATATATGTATGTCGCTCTGTATAAGAGCGCCTGCTAAATGGCTATTATGTAAAATGTAACTGTATTATGCACGAAAAGCATAGACAAGATTGCTTATTGTCATAATTTATTAACAATGCAACCGTTATAATGAAGATGGAAGCGTTTCAAACAAGGACAAAACCGGCCTTACATTTCCTGTAGGCCTCAGCTAAATATAGTAAATTACTAGGTATATCAGGTCAAATTAAGGTTTTAACTAATTCAACAAGCAATCCTAACTGACTAAAAAAGGAACAAGGGTACTACCTGGTTTACAAAATGACCCACGTATCTATGCGAAAAGACCACTTCTAAATACAATAGATAATCACAAACCAAAAAATACCGGTAATTACGAAATAGGCATTGCTATTCAGACACAGCCGTTACCAATGCAGTAGCACTTCCCAGTCAGTAAGACTTGTCGGAGTACAGAAACTTACAAATTGAAAGTTGTAGGACGGACCAGAATATGTTGCGATGTAAATTAATTGGCAATTTTTTTTAAACCCAAATAAGCAAATGACTACCTATCTTGACCCAATACCGACGTCGGCAAATTCGTTCCAGCTAACGTTTTGTCGCCGTTTCTTTACAACTCAGCATCGCAGGAGATGGCATAGCTACCTAGTAATACTGCCGCCGGGAAATTGGCAAGCGCGGGCGTTTACAAGATCTTATTATACTTAACCATGAAACGTCAAATTCGGTCATTTCTTCTCTCCGCAATATACAAGCAAAATACAACGCATTTTTTATTTACAGTTAAACGTCACTCCTAAATAAATAACAGCCTACTAGAGCGGCGTGAGCTCGCTAGCCAACTAGCTATATCAACAACAAAAACACAAAGCGAGCGGACGATCTATATTTTCAGTTAGCTTAGGTATATCGCCCAAGGAATAACTTAAAAAATGTAGTGAACAGGACACAGTGTAGATTACCTTGTTTTTCTATCCGAAGGCTAGCGCACTTGTTATCCAACTCAAATATCCTTCTCTCTAGCTCAAACCCCTGTCTCCTGCAATCGTCGGCCATGACTGAAAATACAATCACGTGACGCGATAGTCATTCACGTGGTAAAATGTGTTTATTCATGTGATTAAATCGAAGCGAGCAAGGATTGTGGAAGCAGGTTAATGTTTTAATAGCCAGTGGCATTAAATGAACCACTGTCGTCTTTTTTCAGTGTCCACGTTACTCTTACTCAATTATTACTGTTGACTGTAAAATGTTTTTGATGTAACAGACTTACCAGTTTTTCCGATGAAATTGACTGGGGCAGTATCTGGGCCAAAATTCAGTTGGCATCAAGGAACTCAAACTATCAGTAAATTATTTCTAGTTATATAATTTCTTTGACTCCCTTTAAACCTTTTAATATGAAGTTTAACTCCTCTCCGTATTTGCCATTTTGCTGTTTAGATATCAGTGGACCATCAATGCATGTAGTTTGACATTAGTATAATCGGTCTAATATTCTCTAAGAAAACGGGTAAAACACATTGATTAAAAAAAAGAAAAAGCAATTTATTTTTATGCGTCATAATTTTGATCATCGTCAAATCGTCACTTATCGTCTATAGCTAAACCTCTACCAAAAATGCACAAAACCCACTGACACAGTATCACGACGTAATTTCCACTATAGTGGTCTCACATTTTCCTCTTGACTTGGGTGGTGTTTCAGCTAACAATCAGCATTATTATAGTTCCCGTGGTATTTAAAGTGACATCAGATTAATTATATACGTCAAGTGGGATCTGGGGGCTTATTTATAAACGTTGCTTACGCACAAAAGAATGCGTACGCTAGTTTCTAAGCAAACTTTGGGATTTTAATAAAAAACAAACTTAACGTGATGCGCATGCACAAAAATTGCAGAAATAAGAAACTGCGAATCCGTTGGCAGAAAGATGAAACTCGAGAAACGCTTTCAAATTGATAACGTTGTGAAAAATAAATTCAAATGTAACCTCTCACGTTTTACATAAGAGTTCCCTGGAGTGCACAAAAAACATGATTTTGTATAAATAGCCAACAAACGGAGATATCTGTTTTTGCATAATAACCGCTCAAAAATATTATAGTTTAAACGGGAATCATATTTAATTGGATCTGTAATTATTAAACACTTCTTGCAATTTATTGTCATGCATATTAAGGTGAACAGGAGGACAATAATAATAATAATAATAAAATTAGTGGGAATAAAAAGGCATGCAATTGCAATGTGTAATGACGCACAATGGCTGCTTTGGCGAATGGAAGGATTCTGAGAGAGCGAATATTCAGAGACCAGCAAGATTTACTGGCCAGTGATGATGAGTGGCTTATGAGCCATTTCCGGTTACCAAGAGCTATTATCTTGGATCTCTGTGTGGGCCCAGGTTTACAGAGAAGCACCCACAGAAACCAAGCCGTGTCTGTACCACTTCAAGTCCTGACAACCCTCAGAGTTCTAGCAACAGGCACTTTTCAAAGGGAATTGGCTGACAGGTCAGGGATCTCTCAGCCAACCTTAAACTACGTTATGCCAGATGTGGTAGGAGGTATAATTGGATCGCCCCTCTACATAAAGTTTCCTTACATGGTAGGTGAACAGGCGAATAAAAAAGTGCAATTTGCAGCAATGTCCAGTGTCCCAAATGTAATTGGAGCCATTGACTGTGCTCATATTGCTATAAGGGCACTGAGTGAGAATTAATTTGCCTTCGTTAATCGAAAGCATTATCATTCCGTTAATGTCAAAATCCTGTGTGATGTGGACATGGTATTAACTAATGTAGTAGCCTGGGTCAACCTATGACTCCTTCACATGGAGGAACAGCAGTGTTGGGCGCAGACTGGAGGCTAGAGCGGTGTGTGATGGCTGGCTTCTAGGTACAGAGTAATTGAAACATTCTACATCAATTGCAATTTTCCCTCCTGCGGTGCCCAATTCAATAACCTTGCAGGCCACAGTGGATATCCCCACAAATGGTGGCTGCTCACCCCTTCTGCCAACCCACAGAGCACAGAGGAGAGGAACTACAGTGTGCGCCATTGCCAGGCACGCGCTGTTGTGGAGTGCACCATTGGGCTTCTGAAGGGAAGATGGCACTGCCTCGATTCCTCAGGCGGAAATCTTTTATACAAGCCTGAAAGAGTCTGCGACATCGTGAGGGCGTGTGCTGTGCTACATAACGTGGCACAGCTAAGGAATGTGGCATTCCCCCATAACGCTGTAGGTTGTGTTGGCAACGGCAACAACCCCGACCCCTATCCCCATGCGCTGGAACCAAATGCAGCTGCCGTGCGCCAGTGTGTGGATGTGATGCGTCGCTTGTAAGAACAAGGTATGGAAATGTGAGGGGGGGCGAATTTCCATTTTAAACTCATCTCGATTGAGTTCTAGGGCTGGGTGTGGGGCTACAGCAGGTTCAGGGACAAGGGCGGGGTTAAGTGCTGGTTGTGGGGCCAGTACTGATCTCCACACTAGTGTCCACCAAATCTCAGTTTCGGCAACTCTCTCTGGAGGGACTTCCACCTGTACAGGTTGAGGGGGGGGGAAAACCTACATACTTTCAGGTTATTTCGGTGTATGGTCCAAATAGGCCCCTCTTTCCCTTCTGGCCTAACCCTGTAAACAGATGCTAAAGGGGAAACAATTTGTAGCCTACCCAATCCTGCACTCCCCCACAACCAGAGCCATTCCACAAAGCTGTTATGTCAACTGGGAGTCACGCGGGTCTACCAAACATGACCAAAAAAACCTGGGAGCATAACCAGTACTACTATGGCCAGCATTATTGTGGGCATGCACTAGTTCCTCCCACTTATGCTGCTTTTCTTCCTCCAAGGTGCATTAAAGGCTCAAAAGCATTCACACATCCCATTCCCTTGGGGGTGATGGGCAGTAGTACAGCTTTTGGTGGAGCCAAACAGAGCCCCCACAGATTCTTTACCAAGGCAGACTCAAACCGAGCCCCTCGGTCAGGCTGAAAGAGAGTATGCCACAATACTGATCTCGTGTGGGAACAGCCCGCGCAAACCTAGAAAATAAATCTGTCACTACTAGCACATAAGCCCTGGAATCATTCGGGTGACCTAAGAAAACATAATCTTATGCCACTACTTCCATAGGGGACGAGCATCTAATTACCTTTTGGCCCGGTCTTACACAGGGTACAGCGAGGGCACTTAGACCTAGTCTTGTACCTCATCTCTCATTCGGGGCCAGTAAAAACTTCTACGCAGGGTGGACATAGTCTTCTCCCAGCTCCCAGTGTCCAGAGGCCTGATGGTACTCTTCCCATATAGCCCGAGTCTCTCCTGAGGACGCCACAGCCTGTTTGTGGTCCTCTCCAGTGGAAGGGTCATGCCAGTTTTGGATCAGCAGACCCACGGTGTAAAGTTGTCTGCACACTTCTTCCACAATTGACTTAATGAGAGTAGCAGTCTGGCTCTGCACTTCTTTCAATAACTCTCTGCGCACGTCTTGCTTCCACTGCTCCAGGTCGCTCAATGGTCTTGGTGAAAGCACAGAGCATTGAGTGGCATAACACAGACCCTCCTCTCTACTTGGAGAGCCCAGATCTTCATCCAGATGTCACGTCTTACTGGTATACCTGAGAGAATATTGCAGGAGCTCTCCTCACTTGCCTTTTCAATCCATGCTGTATAACGTTTTCTTGAAGGCCTTCCAGGAATTGATCTCGACAGAGGACATCATTAGGAGCCACTCCTTTGCAGTCCCGGCGCTGCGACCTGTTAAACAATTCCTGGAGCCGGAGAGCAAAAGATCCCACTTGTTCCCCACTGCGCTGTCTACAATTAAAGAAACGTATACAGTGCTAGTACTTGTGCAATAGTAGCCCGCTCTGCCCGTCCCAAAACCAATACCTCCCGCTTTGCATCACCACCTAGCATTTAAAATAAAATACATTTTTTGCTCTTCGTTTAAACCTTGCAACCTACGCATAGTCCGAATTCGTGGTTTCCCCAGAATTAGGTTCACTACCAATCCCTTTAAATTTGGGAACCCAGGGAAATTTGGGAACCTTGCTGTGGAGACCTAGATCCTGCAGACTACACCAAATGTGAAGGGGGGGGGGGGGGTTAGGGGTTAATGTCTATTTGGCCAGCAGTGACAATGAAAATGCATGGGTACACCACCTAGTGTTTTAATTGAGCACTAGGACTCAAACCTCCAGTACTTATAAAAAGGTAACTCACAGGTTCTTTTACCTGGGGTCCACGGCATGAGTCTGCAACACGAAGAGCAAAACGGGGGCACAACTATTTTATTAAAAGATGCTCCTATAGGCTAAAAACTCTAAAACAAGTTTTAAAACAGTTAAACAGTCCAAAAGTTAAGAGCTGAGGCAATCCAAACCAAAAAAAAATCTAATCCACACCACTGTCCAACCAAAACTATCTGCACAATTCCTGTTCTTTCATTTCAGTTAAACAAGCCCATTTTTAAAAGGCTACCACAGCTGTCAGTAATTACCAATTAAAAGGCATGAGAATGCTTGGAATGGAATGCTGTGTTCAATGCTGCATATGAATCACAAAATCAAGTGTCAAAAACAAAGGAAATCAAACAAGCAAGTGTTAAATACATATAAACAAATACATGTAGTAAATATACAGCAAAAAAAAAAAAAAACGCAAATCAGGAAAACCTAGCTAATTAGGCATCAATGACTCCCGGATGATAGAAACGTAACACTGTTTAAGTCAGTCTCTCAATGTACAACTTGTATCACACAAAACATTTTTAATCTCATTCAATTCTTTGCCAACCTCATTAGTAGCGTTGATGGTGTCTCATTGCGTCTGCAGGACTGCATCTGTGAGGACAGGGCCTCTGGAGGCTTGAGTTGCGCGAGGTGCACTGGAGATTCCGGGCCTAGGTGCACTCAGCTCCTCCTCAGCTGCAGCACCACCAACTCCGCTGGAACACTCAGCTCCTCCTCAGCTGCCATACCACCAACTCCGCCGGAACACTCAGCTCCTAATCAGCTGCCATACCACCAACTCCGCCGGAACACTCAGCTCCTCCTCAGCTGCCATACCACCAACTCCGCCGGAACACGCAGCTCCTC
>JAOVYW010026076.1:0-31052 GCA_025775045.1 Hiodon tergisus | reverse complement strand
TTATATATATATATATATATATATATATATATATATATATATAATGAATTTATAAGACACAAATAAAAGCATATTGGAATAAATGGCTATAAATTATTAAATGTATGTTTAAAAAGACAATTCCATGATTTTGGCAGCCTGTGTTGAGTAATCAGAAGATCAGAAAAGGTATTCAGGGGCAAGTTTATTGCCTGGCCTGAAAAGTAACTAATATATTTTAAAAATAAATTCTTAAGGGAACAGGAATCCAGCGTAAGGATGCATGAGATTTTACTTCAATCCACGGTGCTGTGTCAATTATTATGTTAACAATACTTATCATGGTTTGTAAGCAATATATTCAAAGCATATTTTGATTTTCCTCAGAGTAAGTAAAATATCACTTGACTAAAATATTTATCACATCTTTGCATGGCAGTGCATTAATTCATACCCTCTCTTCCTCTCTCTGCAGAAACTTGTCCAAAAACCCCCTGACGTCACTGTCATGGCAACTCTTCCAGAATCTTCAGCTGTTTGAGCTGTAAGTTTGTGCAACTCTTTAAATTATAAAATAAGTTACAATGAAATGTTCATTTAGACCATAAAACCATGCATGCATTACATTGCATGCATTTAAATTAAAAATTTCAGACCATTGCCAAAGTTGTTTGTGGCTCTATTAAGAGCCAAGATCAGGATCAGGATATTGGATGGGCAGATCTCTAACATGAGCAAAATTTTTAAATAAAAAAAATGTATAAATTGCAAGCTTGATAAGAATGTTTGTCATTCAATCAGCAGATATCATCTATCTACTCTGACATGCCAGGTCTGATTCATATGTTCCCTATCACTTTGCAGATTTTTGTAGCTTTATTAAGAACTGAACATAGTACATCCGAGTACCACTTGCATTAAGGCAAGGAAAATGGCCTGCAGCACAAATGGCCTTGATTAGCATTCCCAATGTTTAGTTTTCCAAATTTTTAGTTTACCTAAGCAGTGGTATCTGCTAGCTGGGCATCATATTTGTTTTCAGCTTTAGAAATCTATATGAAATTGCAATTCAAAAATTCTACACACTAAAATACTGTCATCTTGAGGCTTCCAGGGCACTGGCAGTCTGTTAAATGTCTATCAGTTCTTACACAGCATGTAGCTGTCACTCATCTGGTGTTCACTGTTGTTCTTGTGATTAAGTTCTGCTGTTCCATTTATGTGCCTTATATAGACATTTGTGTAGCTTCTTGTTGCCATTGTTAAGAAAAGTTAATAACCACCCTGACATGCTCTTTCATCCCCTAAATAGCTTGCATTGTTGAAGATGGCTCATAGCGAGTTTCTTGTCTCTAAATGAAATGTCAAAAGCCTAGTTTATTTTCTTCAAATAGTTTGCATTTATATTGGTAAAGGTGTTCTCCTGAGCTCGGACTTAGCCCTTTGAGATTTAGTTCATGGTTCGAATCCAGTTGAAAGTGACTGGGAGAGCACAGTGGCGGTATACAATTGCGATAAAGCCACTGGAATGAGATAAATTGGCTGGTTTCCAGCGATCTCCTAACGGCTTCCTTGAGCGCCTGCAGGCTTTCAGTAGTGTTGAGAGGGACGTACCTCTCCAGTTGGTGCTGAACCTCTCCTGTAGGCTGCAAAGCCTGCAGTGTGGAAAACTGACGTGTGGCTTCAAAGGCAACTAGGATTGGAGGGGCCTAGTCGTACTTCCTCACCCGGCCTGCAAGGGGTTGTGGGAGTAGTAGCGACGAGCCAAAATGAATTAGCAATTGGCTACACTGTCCCCGGAACATGATATGAAGTGTTGATTTCAAATGATGTAAAATGTGTTTTTTTTATTTAAATACCACAAAAAAAGTAACAGATATGGGACAGCTCCCCTAAGAGATCCCATCTTTTTTTAATAAGATTGTCCTGCCCAAATAAGCAGAGGAACGAGAGGTCTTCTGTTCCAGGGGTGCTGAACATTATTATCTATAATTAAACAGCATTATGTTATTTAAAAAAATTTTTTTTTTACAGAATATGGAAATTCACGATATTGTATAATGCCTTCTAAGTTAATATATAGTAACTCCACTAGCTGGCATGCCGCATCAGACAACAGCTTATGTCATTAAGGACTCTATTTTGCATCAAATGCATGTGGTAGCAAACAAGGGCACAGGTGGATTTGCTATATTTGTCTGACGCAGGTGTACTATTTAGCACTACTGCTGTGAATGGCCATTTGAAGCACTGCAAAATATTGACACACCGAGTGGGGGCATGGGGGCCGGGACATAAATAACAAATAAAAAAAATACTATAAGCGCAGGGATATTTTGGTGTCAGTCTAAGATTAGTGCCTGCATCTCCACTGACCAAAACCCCCTCTTGGCACTTTTAAAGGACCTTAATTCTCTGCACCTGAGCATGGTTCAATCAGTGCAATCACACTCGAGTGCACAATGAGACAGCTAACCTGTCTGCACTGGCTGCATGCCACTCCTCCCTCCACAGAATATAGCAGCAGGTCCATCCGGCCACTGAAGAATGTCCCGCACTGCCAGGCAGCCCCTGCAAGAGCAGATTTCTTCTTCTTCTCTTTCTGGGGCTGTCCCGTGTCTGGGCTTTTCGTTGTTTCAAATGGACAGATGCTTTACCAGTATTTAGCCAAAAGCGAGAGCAATATAAATTAATTAAAATTCAGCATCACTGGATGTAATATTCACTTAAGGATTCTTCATGAATGCATATTTCGTTTTTTCTTTTTTTATGTAAGGATTGATCTAAGTCTAGAAGATTTATTTTTAGGCAACATTGTGGTTTTGGATTTTTGTACAGTGCCGCTGATTTGGTAAACCTCCTTGTACTACTGATTAAAATAAATTACAAAACAGCATTTGCTGTTGATCGAGTCACTTTGGAAATCCTCTTACTTGATCATTAGTGAAACAAAAATGCATTCAGAATTAGCCCACTGAAATCAAAGCTTACTGTAATGGCCTGATTAGCATCTATCCTATGATAAATCACTGCCAATGTAATGATTCAATTATTAAAAGGCTTTGCACATCGAACACTTGTGTAGTTTGCAACAAATCTAATTTTACTCTACATAAAAGGTAATCTGCACAATGCTCAAAAGTTTGAATAAAAATGTTTAAACTAAGGTCATTTGTGAAAAAGTGAGTTTCGTCAAATGCATTATTTCAGGTGATCTCCATAATCAGTTTTTCAAACACATTCTCAAATTGGCAAGCATTACATGAGTCATAGATATGTAGGTAAATAAATACCATAATGTATTCAGAAAACCCAACTTCCAATAAGTGGTATCCTGGAGAAGAGATTATCAGGGAGACAGTTAGAAATAAATTCCCTACTGAAATCATTGCAGGATTCGGAACCACACAAGATGGCGCAAGTATTCAAATCATTATTAAATTTGCAGGTGCCAGTCCATTAACCGTACAACCAAACAATTAAGTGGGAGACATTCTTTCTGCTCTGTCAACAAGATGAACTGCAATGTGGATTAGAACCAATTTTCATTTTGGAGTTCCTTGAATTGTTCCTTCAATCAGTATTTACAAAGATACCACAAAAACATTGGCTTGGATATATGTCAGCTTTGTTAATATAATGATTTCATGTAACCATAATTGTTTAGATTGGGTTTGTGCCCTTCTCCTGCAAAGAGTCATAAGAGCAATCTCAAGAGCAATTCTCCGATCAATGCTTAGATACATTTTAGATGAGTTCTATCAGGTTCCAAAGCCTAAATGCTGCTATTTGTCCGCATTCGGGTTTCCCATTTGGCGATGCAATATAGTGCACTTTTCTTTTGGTTTTAAGGGTTGCACCAAGGAAGAAAGGAAAGGGGCTCTCTGTGCCTGCTGCCTTTAGTGTGAAACCATCATGTGCATTGCACACAGATTGTAGCTACAACCTTTCAGCTATGGCTGCATCGTAACTAGCTAGCTGCATATTGAAATCCACCAATTTTAACTGATAGACAGCTCATAGACATAATATTGCTAAGGCATTAGGTTGTTAATAGCTTGCATTCGCTTTATCAGTTTTTTCCTCCACTTAGACGCAGCCCCAGTTTAGAGCTGGTTGTAAAAATGGGATAGTTGCATAATTCAGATGCAGGGGATTTTGCTTTAAAAATTTACTTCAAATTCCAAATCAAATTTTTCACATTCTCCAGTTTGCTATCCAAAAACTAATAGAAACTGTCGTTCCAAGTTCATTACTCTTTTAAATCGTTACTGTGCAGTGGTCTCGATTAGCCAAGTGATTCCAGTGAAAGTGAGTTCTAGTGTATAAAAAGGCTGCTGGGGAAATAATAAAAAACTTTGCTTAGATGTGCAGTTCAATATTATACTCTTTTTAGCCACAGAATGAATTTAAGAAAAAGAAAACTATAAACTGTAAAAGTATATGAATTAATAGATTTTTTTCTGATTCACTTACTACAAAATGATTCATTCTGTTGTATTTAGGTCCATCTCTAATGGTAAGCACAGTTGTGCATTACATTTGACTTACTGCTTAAAATTGTTTTGAATAGGTAATTAATTCATAAACTGATTTCAGTCATAGCCTTATTTACTCCCGCTGGTTTTAGGGTTAATTTTCATTCAATTTTCACCTGAAATGTATGTGACTGGGTGACTGCGTGACTGCCATTCATGCTTGATCAAACAATAGGAAAACGGAAAGAAACAGACCCCATAGTGAAGCTTATTGAGCTGTAATTCACGACAAAATGTGTTGTCAACCCCAAAAATCTTTGCTTACTTTAGGCTGATTAAGACTCTTGTCAGGGACATTTTGTCGCATGTGAAGAGGTACTGGGGCTCAATTCCCAGTCGTGCATAAGCACAAGCTAAGTTTACAACTTTGTGTCACATTATGTTAGTTGAGATGGCGCTAGTCATGTTATTGGACTGAGCTAGGTATTAATTGCAAGGATGAATGAAAATTAAAATACCTAAAGTGGGTCATCACATGATCTGAGCCAATGTATGTGTATAAGTGAATTCCCTGAATACTAGAAGCTGTTACATACAGCTCGTGTTATCTTACCAGACAGCATATACATCTTTAAAACTGACAAGGGACATTGCACGTAAAAAAATAAAACTGAAAAACTGAGAAAAGGAGAATACACATCATGATGATACTGAGTGCGGAACATTTTTACAATTACAATCCTATAAATACAACACAATGTGACCTGAGGAAATACCAGCTTAAAGACACTTTAGGAATTTGTAAGCCCAAGTTTGAATCTAACCACACATAACAGACTCCGGGTATTGCAGTCATGTTTCCCGAGAAACAAGGGCAGTAAACAACTCTCACAATTTCTGTCGCAGCAGAGGCGCCTCCTTGAAAAGGAGTAAATTAAAATTAAAATTAAATTCCGCTCACACACAATTGTCTTTCCATCTGATATGCAAAGCAATTGCTGAGATGAGGCCAGGTGCTTGTCTGTGTGCTGACACATTTTAGCACTCATCTCAAGCAACCCCATGCCCTCCCAGGTTACAACACTAATGTGACTCGTTGTGCAAACATCCCCATGCTGACAGTGGCGCCCAGCCTTATTCATGTCTGTCTGATCCACACTGATGTGTGCCACTTAGACGGTGGTCAATCAAAACTTGTTCCCCTTGGCGACTCTCAGCCTATTAGAGTGCGGTCAGAGAATAAAGAAAAAACAAACAGAAAACAGAAAATCCATAGCACATGGCAACATCTATTTGACAACTCTCCACCCCTGTTTGGCACTGGACCGGGTGTGGTTGGCCGTCAAGATTGGGATAGGGACAAAGGGTCAGGAGATTATGAAGTGGAGATGCAACTTTCCTGTGTTTAATGGGGTTTCGGGCCACAATAGACAGGTTGGATAAAACCATAAATTATTTTTTTAAATATAAGACAAAAACTCGTGAGGCAAAGGCAGTGCAGACATAAAACAGTTATTATATGGTTCAACATGCTAGTTCTCTCTCTAACTCTTTCTTTGCCTCTCCGATGTGCTATATACTTGCATTCCCTCCCGTCTCTTGTTGAGGTAGTTGCCATCTGGTGTGTCTCACTGTCAGGAGAGGAATGCAAACACAGCTGCTGTCCATGGTACTTTTGTCGCGGAGCAGATCCACATCCACACTTTTTCACTTTCTGCCGGTGTGTTTGTCTCTTTGCCGCAACGTCATCAAAGCCATGTGGGCTCAATTTCCATGCAAATCATAGTTTGTAAAATTGTTTTCAATGCAGCCATAAATCCTAGTACTCATTGAAACATGAATTAGTCCTGCTTGGTGGTTTTCATGTCTAAGCCTTGCTTTTACCCATTCGTTGAGGGTACTGAATGGCTGCCAGCCACAGGGGAATGGGTCCTAGTAGCTTTTGTTCCTAACTTGAAACCATATGCATCTCAGACAGACTCTACTTCCAGATTTTTATACGGGGTATCTGGCAATCTGGCAGTTTGCCTAAGTGGACACATTCCTTAGGGGTCACTCATGGGGTTTGTAGTGTGTTTTCCAACAAAAAAACGTATTTCTTGCTGCATAGTAGCTTTGTAAAGCTTTTTTTTATTCATGTTCTTTATAAAGTAAATATAAATAATAATTTTTTTTCTTAAAATCTTTACCATGTCTATTATTATAATTACTTTTATCAATTATTTATATTTTGGGTTATATTAATTATAACAGGGTTACAATAAATATGACGTAAACAACTGTTAGTGTGTAAATGTGTATCAAACATCAAAACATAATCCTAATTGTTGTATCTAAGCTTTCTGCAAAAATACAAATGCAGGAATATATAACACCACCTAGCTATTGCAATTAGTATTTTGACATTAGTATTTAATGTTAATAGTCCAATATTTAAGACCCTTGATTAGGTCTGTATCGCAATGTTGTTCATGGAAATTCCTCAGCCAATTATGACTGATTAGTTGACATAACATAACAACAAGTAAATTGAAATTATTAAAGTCTGCCACAATTTTTGAATTTGCTTAGTAGCTAATTTTTGGCAACTGCAATCTGAGCTAACTATAGGAAAACTTTTTGTTTTGTGCTAGTTTTCGCCTCCTCAGTGAAGTCAATGACGAGTCACTGTCTGAATGAATCATGATCATTTAAAAAAACCCCACCTTGACCAGCTTTACTATAGTCACTTTAGTGATCAATTTAAAAATTGGTCTTGTACCCTGTTAATTGGATTGGTTGCCATAGCTATTAACCCAGGTATCAGTTAATCTTCCTGGGACTGGGCTTCAAAGTTAAGATTTGTTAAGTAATTTTCATCAAAGTTATTCACTTATGCTTTTACTTTAATTTAAATGCATAGATACATATTGTCTAATCTTATGGTCTAAACCCTTGAGACATTTGTTTTTTAGTTACAAAATAATTGAGCATTTCTTCTCTGAGACTAATTATCTTTATCAAGCTTTTTGATTCAATGCCTTTTTATACACAACTTTATCTTGATTTGGGTATTATTTGACCTTTTGAAATAAATGACTCTGTGATTACCTTGATATTTTATCTATTTTTCATGAACCATTATAAATTATTTTAGAATAGTGCTCATTAAGGTAAGGTACCATTTATCTACATTTGTATTCAAGTGTGTATTTATTTTTCATCAGAGACTAAACCCTTCCAATGTCTTTGATCAAGATTAATCAAAGCCTCAAAATGCACATACTTAATCCCACATCCTAGGTTATTGTTAAACTGAATGCCTTTCGCTATAGAGTGCTTCCATATATTATGTGGTGTATATGTAATGAATATATATGCAAGTTAGTTTGGTCTTATCTTTACGTGTAAACTTATAATAGTGAGACAGGTTATCTTTATTTATTTTATCTTAATAAACTAACAAATAAGCACGCTGTATCAGTCTCCAGCTGTAAATGGTGCTATCTGTTAGGAACCAAAGCAGAAAATTACCCTTCGAAGATTTTACACTGCTTGGCCACACATTGTGATAAGATATGACATTCTCCAGTCTTGCCATTCAAAGACCATTCTTTCATGAATAACGGGATATTAAAATAACCACAACTGGGTCTTAAAATGTTACGGTATATTCTACTGCGTGAATCTAAATAAGGGATACCATTCCTAAAGGATTTAGTCTACATCCTCCTGTCAATTTTCCAGTAATGTTCCAAAACTAAATTATGTTGGCCAGGGTAAAAGCCATCATTACCTAACATACATTAAAACAATATAATAGTTTCAACATTTGCAGCTATATGAATACTTTTGGTTCACCATGTATTATCTGTATTGTTATTATGATTTTTTGAAGCTACCATCTACATTCTGTAGACAATCATTTGGATGTCATTCGATGTATTTTGCGTGAATGTGATATTGCTTCTGCAACATTTAATTGAAAACGTATTTGCTTATTATTTTTCTTACAGGAGGCTAGATGAAGTTGTGTTTGACTGCGGCTGTGACATTCGCTGGATTCAGCTGTGGCAACAGAGAGGAGAGGCTGGACTCCACACTCAACAGCTCTTCTGTAACAGTGGGACCTCAAAGATCCCACTACAAACCATGAACATCTCCCTATGTGGTAAGGAAGCTGGGATTTCCATTTCCCATTTCCATTTCTAAGTGCACTGTGACTCCAACCCTATTAAACTATATGACCCTATTCTCTTCATCTTCATCTAGACTTGCCAGAGATTAGTGTGACTCACAGTAACCTGACGGTGATTGAGGGAGACAATGTCACTGTTGCCTGTAATGGAACAGCAGCCCCTCTCCCTGAGGTGGACTGGACTGTGAATGGCCTTCACTCCATCAACACGCACCAAGTAAGTGAAAATGCCAGGGTGCATATGCAGTTATCATTGCTTGGAGTAAATTGATTATTTGGCTCCTTGATTTCTGTGTCTCCTCCTCTTCTTGCAGTCAAATGTGTACTGGCCCAATGTCCACTCCATCAACATGACTCTGGTCAATGTGAGTCGGGATGACAACGGCTTCATTCTGACCTGCATTGCGGAGAACATGGTGGGAATGACTAATACCTCCATCCAGCTGTCTATCCAGTGTAGGTTCTCTTCAATTCATTCAGAAACATTTTGGTGAGGTTTTATTTCAAGGTGTCCTTTTCCTTGATCACATATAGCTTCCCCAATGTTCATTTTGTGGATCTCCGGAAATGAATGTAAATTGAGACAGTCCAAAATCCAAGATGGAACAAAAAGACAAATGAAGATAGTGTCATCCAAAACTCAATGTGTAAAGTCAAACTAATTTACCAAATTGTCATTAACCTTCAAGCTTGTGCAGATAGAGTTGTATCACAGCCCAGCTCCCCTATTGCATACATTTTTAAATTGAAAGGGGCAGCACTGGTTGTTGTATATCATCAAAAGATAGGTTCTGTGAAATAGCTTAGATCTTTGTGTCAAGCCCATGGTTCCCTTTATTTAGAGTGTGATGTGGACATTTATGGAAGGTTACTGCAGTAGGGCTCAGAATAAAGTCATGGTTCAGTTTCCAATACAAGCCCTTTAGGTTCCTAGCCATCTCCACAATGAAATCGTTCCTGGAATCGTTTCAATTTAAATTTCCAAATATACCTGGGTCTCTAAAAAAATCTGTGAATGTAATCAAAATATCTATAGCTAACAGGCAACAGCAAATTTCTTACCTCTAAAACAAATATTGAGGATACTGCTGCAGTAAGCGAAGTAAGCTGTCAGCATTAGCTCTAGCTGACTAGTTTACCAGCAGCTGAATTATGTAGCTAGCAATCTCAATAACATATCTTTTACTTATAGAAGCTAGCCACTTTGCTGCCAGAAGCAATATCGATGGGACAGCACCAGGTCGGAGGATCAAGCTTTCAGCAAAACCAGCCATGTACTTTACATTATTTGTGATGCTGTCTGATGGAAAATGTGCAGTGCAGACACGCAGGATCTAAAGTGCACTGGCACATGATCACTGCTGTAAATACATTTCAGCCATAGCAGGCAAAGAGATTGGTCTTTTGGAAGGTTGTGTGTACATGGCTCTTGCTTGTCCCAACCAAGACAAATGAAGATTTGCCCAGGACAAGCTGATGAAGGAGGGGGGTATACAAATAACAGATCAACTGTCTTTGGTTTACACCCACCAAAAACGTGATTTGACCTGTGATTTGAGGGGAACTTTTTAAACTTATGTCTAACAATCATTTTAAATATCTAAAACTTCTGCTTCACCCTCTTAGTGCACAAATAGCATATCAAAACTCATGCTTTTGACTATGTAGTTCCTTTAAAAAGTTTTCAATTAAGTTGGTGCAGACACATAGCTGCTGTCAGTTGGATACAATTTGCTAAATCAAATTTTGTAAATCAAATACATATAATTTGGGCGTAATTACCCTTACAGTTAACAGTGTTGTCCAACAATAATGTAACATGATACTACTATCACCGCTAGGAAAGACTACAATGAAAATTCCAAATATGGGGGTCTCTTACTGTGTGTGTGTGTGTGTGAAAGGCTGAAGTAGACTGGGCCTGCTTGGAGCTGGCAGATTGGTTAAGTAAACTGTGAAGACGTGAGAGCAGCCAGAGCACGTGATGGTTGCTGCAGCATGCTGATTTCAAACAAAACGTCATCTGTTTAGTTTGCTGTGTGCAAACCTGTCTCTGTGGTACAGGAGATTTATTATCAGGGTCCTGTTTGCCCCCAAAAGAAAATAGAGAGGGATGCTGAACAGCTGTAAAATATTTGGTGAATATTTGCTGCAATCTGGCTTTTTTTTTCTCTCTTTGCCATTGCAGACAAAACCTTGCCTTGTTGCTTGCGAATGGCATATATGTGAATAATGTATGTATTTTGTTAAGGTCAGTTATCTGTGAATTCGCAGTATGGTTAATCTATAAATTAACCCTATAAAGAGTGACAGTAAAAATGCATGTGACCAAATACTATGCATCATAAAGTAATTAAGAGAAGTAAATGGATCCTGCCATCTAGTAAATAATTAATCAAACTGCGGCAATCATGTGGGTCACAATGTAATGTAATATCTAGCACACAATTAGTCTTGTTAATGCAGAAAGTTTTAAAAAAAACTATTTGATCTAAATAAAGCCAATATATTCTTCTATGGAGAAAGTGTCACGTTGTGTGGTACCCTTCCTTAAGAAACTGATCCTGTTGCTACATGTGACCTTTTGACTATTGTGGGGAAAACAAAAACAAAAAAAAACATACAAACACACAGCCCTATAGAAAGAATTAATTCATAATACTGCTGACGAAAAAAGTTTTTAAAAAGGTCAAAGAAATGGCAAACAGTTAAATTGAGTAAATTTAACATACCCTCTAGCTGCTCCATGATAAAGACTAGAATTATGCAGTATCTGGTAGGAGCTTACTAAGCACTATAAATGCAATTTTAATAATATTAATTTACAAAATAATAATAATTATTATTATTTTAAATTTAGTTAAAATAAAAACATTGTTGTCTTTTTGTGTTACATACCGGTGTTTATCTTTGTTGCTTGGTAGTTCCTCCCACCATCCTCGCGCTAGATGAACCAGAACGTCGGCATGACACGTGCATTGAGTTCACTGTACGGGGGCACCCACATCCCATCCTGAGGTGGTTTCATGAAGACAAGGAGATCCCATTGAGTGATTACATCCGCACAGAGATGGAAATCTACCAGGACTACCTGGAGGGCTGCTTGACCTTCAAAAACCCTACACATCACAACAATGGCAACTACACCCTGGTGGCCAGTAACTTCCTTGGCACTGCCACCAAGTCTGTGTACGGGCACTTCCTGGAAGCCCCACCCTTTATGGATGTCGGTAGGTTTCTTTGTTCAGTGTCAGAAACTCAGTTGTAGTGTAGTGTAGTCTCACTTTTATCCAGAGTGACTTAAAATTGTACATTTTATTGATTAGTACTAAAGCAATTAGTAATTAAGAACCTTACTCAATCGAGGATGGATAGAACAGCAGCTGAATTTAATTGTTGTGTTAAGAAGTGAAAAATATTTTTTTGATGCTGCCTCAGATATAGGACTAGGCTTTAAGACTTTGTATCCATGTCATTCTGAAAATATACCAATCTGAATATTTCTCTTTTCTTTCTGTTTTAGATTATGAATATGGTAAGTTATTTTTGTATATTAAACATAATAAAGTAGTAATAGTAAAATATTTTCCTTTTGTCTTTTTTTATTTAACATTTAACAAATAAGGCTCATGGTTTTAAAGGAAAACGTCTTTAAAAAAGGAGGCTCAATCAGGTGAATCAATATTACAATACTACCGCTAGAGGTCAAAAAGCAGGGTAACCATTAAACTACTTCTTTTGGCCTGCATACCTCATCCACCAATAGGCAACTGCCATTAATTCAATTTAGTCTGTAATGATTATTGAGTAAAATGGAGAGGCAGCACTTTGCTTGACCTTCATCACGAGCCTCTCAGATCTACATCTTGGGAGGTTCAATGTAATTGTCTACGCATTGTAAAACCTAAATGTGGAGGGGGAGTGACAGATCGTTGCCGTCAAAGCTCAGCTTGAGTTGGTCCTCTGGAAAAGCTCACATGCTACGCTTTCTCATGGCTACATTTGTGTAGTGAGCAGAGGTCTGTGGGCGATACTGAATATATGCTATAGAGGCCTGATAAAAGAACCCCTCAAAGCAGGATTTCAAAGCTCAATGGAATAGTTGTTGTGATTGTAATTATTATTGAACTGAGAGGGATGTAGGCTGCACAGAGCAGGTTTGCTCCACTGCATAGCCATGCCCATGGCAGTTCCTCCACCATATGCCTATTAATTGGTCTGCAATTGCTTTCTGATCTGAAGTGCCAAGCTGTCACACTTCCTTTTCCTCACAAGCGGAAATAAAGAAAAAGATTTCATGGATGTTTTTTTAGTTTTCTTTTTCTGTTTTTTAACATTTAAAGTGAATTCACTTCAACAAGTTTCAAGGGAGCTTTTAGAGTCATGATCAAACTTTCACTCAAACTTTAAATGTTCCCTGTCATGAGTATTGTAGCACTGTTTTACTTATCTGGCTTTGACACGTAGTTTATCGGAATTAATTAAATAAAACCTTTTTTTTTCTCTTTTTTTTTAAACACAGCTGAATATTATCAAATATTTTTCATGTCATCATATGTCATCAAATATTGTCCATCATTTAATAAATATGTGTTAGCACTTACAGAAAACTGCTAGACTTTTTTTGTTATATGAGAATATAATTGTATTATTGTTTTTTTTGTCGTCTTCCTGGATCTTCTGCAGGGACTCCAACGGCAACCATTAGCGTTACACAGAGGCCGGAAGAGGTTACATTTGGGGTGAGTATGCAAATTAATTAGAATATAATGAAATGTTGCACACATTTAAATGTGTGTATACAAATGGCTTGTGCTTGGAAATTAATATTTTGTTATTGGCATTTATCTTTTCAGAATAAAAAAAGCCTCCTTTCTGACTATACCACCATGGTGATTGGTTAGCAGTGCTTCTTAAAAATGTTATTTTTGTATGCTTTGTGCTATAATTGATTATATGTTGATTATTTCCCTAATTTTAAGGTTTAAACAGAGCTGAAAGTCTTTAAAAAAGGTTAAACCAAAAGTACACCAAATAAACGATCAACCAATCTGCTGAGCCACATTTTTATTTCTTCGATCTTATTCATGTTCTCATTATTACAGAGTCATTTTGTTTATACATTCAACATTTTCAAGAAATCAGGAAAGTAATTTCTTTGAAAAATAAGTATCAATTTAGTTGTTGATAAGGGTTTACATCTGTGGTAGGCAAATCTCTCATTCTTGGCAGGGATAATGATACACTTTAAAAAAATTTCTAATTAAACCGCCATTCTACTGTTTGGGGACTTCACTGACGGCTACACTACCTTCACTAAAACATTATTTACACAAAAAAATTATCATATAAAAAAGACAATGTGTAAAAATCAGATTAAGCATGCCTCAACCTGTCTGAAAGGTGCAATAGTTTGTGTGTGGCGTTATTATAAAAAAATGGAGCCCTTGAATTTTACCGTGAAAAATGTTTCTCTGTGATTAGTTTATCTGCACAATAGCTATGTCCATGACAAGGCAACTTAAAGCAAATATTAAAGAAGGCTTTAATACATTGCAGAATACTCAGTAAAATAAAGGTAATCATTAAATTGTCAGTGGATTACCAGGCAAAACCTACTGAGGTGTGAATAGGTAATAAAAGTAATAAACGGTTTAATTATGATGCCCAGGGTTATAAAATGATGTTGGGAATGATCTATGGAACCACCTTCATTGGCTTAAAGAATTGTTGGTTCTCCCGTCACTAATATGTAGTCATCACAGTACATATTAGGTGCATTTAAAAAAATAGTAATATAAATCTACATAAATGTAACTTTATGAAACCACTAAATTTTGCCTGAGTTGCCAGGATTATGTACTGCAAGATGCTCATTAAAGTAGTACCCAAGTTATTCTTTGCTGAGAAGTTCCCTCTGCCAGTTATGTACCATTTTAAGTGGGTTTGGCATGTACTAATCTGAGATACAGAATATGAGAAGTTTTTCATTAAAGCCAACGCAGATAAACTTGTTATTTTTCGCAGCGCTGTTCTCGTTTTAGTTCATTGATTTTGAGCCTTGCTAAATATATGTTCCTCAATGGCAGGATGCTAATATATGTGTAACTGTTTTGTTCTTTCCTTAATCAGATGGCATGTCTGTTACATTAGTTCTCCACACTCTTTTCCCTAGGTGTCCATTGCAGTTGGCCTTGCTGGGTTTGCCTGTGTACTGCTCGTTGTTCTTTTCATTCTTATCAACAAATATGGGAGGCGCTCTAAGTTTGGAATGAAAGGTAAGTTAAAGCATGCCCATCAATTATTTTACAACTTACGAATACAAACACAAAAAAAAACTAATAAAAAAACAGTGAATGTTAATTTTTGAACCCCATTAAATTGAAACTTATGTGCACTTGCCTGCGTGTGTGTGTACGCTGACTTTAAAATGAGATGTAGATTTGGTTACTGAAAGATTTCCTTTTGTATCGCAAGGGGTTCCATTTGTTGTCATCACAATAGCATTTCTGGGGCATATTTCCCCCATCGCAGACATGTTTTTCTACTTATATTTTTCTACATGTAATTTCGTCTGGAAATGCTGCTGTGTAGCTGTTCTAAGCACTGATATGGACTCCATTAAAACTAAGACTAGGCTTGCTAGAAACGCAGCTAGGTTTTTTTTTTTGGCTGTGTATTTGAGAATAATTGATATTTTGATCATGAACGAAAAAGAGACAAGCTTGGAAATCTTTTTTTAACGGAATCTCAAAAGTTCTACTTTTCCTTATTAAAATACACTTTCCGTGTGATTTTAGGGTTTTCAGTTCATTAGTATAAGAAAAAAGACACTTACAAAGAGCAGAAAACTAATTGCGAAATACAATTTTATTAAATGCTATTTTTATTAAGTCAAAGTTTCTAAAGCTGTTATTTTAAAATCAAGAATTAAAAAAGTCACACATTAAAACATCATTTTTTTCATAAATGACCATGTTGAACTAGGGAGAGGTTATATGTCTTTATAAACATCTATAGAATAGCTGGCTGAATCTGATTCTAATGTGATTAGAATGTCTGGAGGCCTGTTTGTGTTGTGGGTTGTTTTCCAAATGAATGACTACAGTTCTGGATGCCTGTATTTTGTTGGCTTATTTTTTGGCTTATTGCCATTTCCATTGGCTTTCTTCATTTAACTCTAGTTCCCATAGTGTTCACACTTTTCTTTGTTAAATTCCCCTTTCCCCTGCCCCCTGCAACCCTCAAAACCTATTTTCTGTCCTTCTGTATGGAAAGAACCTCTTACAATAAGAACTCTCAGTACTGTAACAAAGTTAATTAAAAGAAGATTAGGTTGATATCAATCAGCTGAAGTAGAATTAGAAAGTGAAAGAGAGAGAGAAAATGTCGAATGTTGGATGGGATTCGGTTTGTGTTCTGGCTGGGTTTCATTCCAGTTGTTTACTTGTGTGCTTGTACAATTCCACAGTACCCATGCTTCGTATTAATTCCCATGCTTCAGATGGAGAGATGGGTCCTGAGTGTAAATAATGCAGTTTGCCAATAGGTCATCAAGGGACCCAGGGAATTGAGAGTTAGATGTTGTGTTATTTACTTTTTAATTAATTTGCTAATTTGGATTCTGCGTCTGTCCCCTGCCTGTGTGGAGACATGCATCCTCTTATTGTTGAGCCAGGCTGGAAAACAGCAACAGATGCAGTTCACTCTTCGATTCTCTAATCGTCTGAGGCTTTCACCATGGGAACCAAGCTGACTAGCATGTGACAGTCGAAGAGAAAAGGAGTGCTATAATTCCTCGAAGATATGATAAAAAAACAATCTCCCTTCTGTCCTAATGTTTTGGCCAAGGGCGTTGGCATGCTGTGTGGTTACATAACTTGAATTTACTCTGTAAGAAAAGTCCATTCAGGAGTAACAGCTGAATTCTTTTCAGATAATGCATGATCATTACCACTGGTGTATGAGGGTGTTAAAAATTTCCCCCCCGGAGAAAAACACGCTTACTTCTGTATGCCTAAGGGATTTGTTTTATTAGCAGTTTTTATTTCACAGTTTTTATCATCATTGCTGCACAGTTGCCTGTCT
This sequence comes from Hiodon tergisus, assembly GCA_025775045.1. Lineage (NCBI taxonomy): Eukaryota > Metazoa > Chordata > Actinopteri > Hiodontiformes > Hiodontidae > Hiodon > Hiodon tergisus. The sequence goes on along the minus strand of JAOVYW010026076.1, from coordinate 14,330 downwards.
TCGGGACAGTATTTTTGTCAGTAATTGCTCTGGTTGCTTGTGTTGTGGGAATACTTCATGCAAGAGCGGATATGAAAAACGGAACCTACAGTTTTAGAATTAACTTAGTATCGCCCCTTTATGCCCAGGATATGTTCAGTGTATCCATGGCATATGAATCAAACTGCATGATGGGTTGTTTTCTATTAGACATTTACAGTCTATTATCTATTAAACTTGCTCTAAAGCCTAATTGTTTCCATCCAACATTATGTAAAATGTTGCTGGTCAGCCAAAATTTAATTTTATAACATTCATTTCTTCCAAGAGAAAGTTGGGGGCGCTGAAAATCAGAGGTGTTAGACTGCTGTTTTTAATGAACAAATTAAAGCTGGGCTTGTCACTCAATTTGTTGTATATCATGCTAATGTTTTTTGTATTGTAGATTCTACTTTTGATATCATTTTTTTATATTTAAAGTAGGTTTATTTGTCAAATTTCCTCAAATGGTGTAGAATTGTATTGGCTTTATTTGATTGTTGGATTAATAATATGCATAAAATAGTCAGTAATCGTAATTTAATTAAAACTCCTAGAAATACCATGACATTACTGTTATTGGTTTTACCTCAGATCAATTCCTTGGTACTCTGCGCACTAATTAATTATAAATTCATCCCAGAGTCCAATATAGTCCACAGTTAAATTTGTTTTGATTAAAATACATAGTATTATACATAGTTTCATAAAATATGTGCTTGTGTTGTAGATTTTATCATTGGCATGTACTATGGCTTGTGTCGTTGACAGCAATATGGAAAGAGGAAACCAGTAATTTCAGTTTATTAATCAAATGCCAACTAGAAAGCGGCGACAGTAGCTCTTATATATATTTTTAACTGTAATTAACAATTTTTAAATTTAATTATTAAATTAATAAATTTAAGAATAATGATTTTCCAGTAACAATCTGTCACGCGGGTGTCTGTCACCAGAGCAGGGATGAACCCAAGCGCAGCTTCCACACGGAATGAGTCCCAGCCCAACGGGGCTTTCGAGGCAAGGCAAGGAGACTTAGACTTATTAGAAATAAAGATAAACTTTAATGCCACATAGACACAGGTATAAAACAACAAGAACAAAAGAACAATGAATCCCTGTGACAAAACCTTAGTGACAGGGTTATAAAGCAACCAGAAACCGAGTTGAGAGGTGCAGGGCGAATGAATACAAAGAATGAACAAAAGTGGAATGTTAATTGATTAATTAGGTGACTGAAAAAACGTGATGGAGTAACAGAAGAGGTGAAGGTGTACCGTGACACAAACATCCTTGATGTCAGATGTGAATCAGTAAATCAGTAATATTTTCCTGGATGGATAATAAAATTTCTGTTGTTCTTAAAAAGAGGTTGTTTACTTAAAACTGGGCAGCTGTTTGTACAGTGGTATAGGCTTGTAACCGAAAGTCTTACCCCAGCTGTTGAACCCTTGAGCATGGCACTTGTAAGTTATATAAGTAGGTGAATGTCGAAATTGTAAGTTGTGTATGTTGCTTTGGATAAAAGTGTCTGCTATGCAACTAAATTGTAATCATAACCGTTCTCTTTTGAATATATTTCAGCTTCCATTGACCTCTTTTAACTGTAATGCTTTGGTATGATAATTTATTTTCCTGATTTTCAGCTTCTCTGCTTTCTGAATAATTTACATAATCATGGTCACTTTAGTGTAATTCTCTCCATTTATTAATATCACAAATCTTTAGAGGTACTGATCTCAGTTACACATACCACAAAATTTATGATCAAAGCGTGATTTGGATGTTACACTATGAGGCCACATGTTACCCGTAATACAGATTGAATTATGCTGTTGTTCTACTGATTTCAGCCATAGGTCTGAGTAAATCATTCAGCACTTTGGAATATCAGATTCTTTCTTCTCCAAATTATGTTGTGTCTTTTTCTGTTGTAGTTCAACTACAGACTATCCTGTTAGTGCTGCTGTATTTCAGTTGAACCCAGAAACGTGGTGTGTGTTGGAGTGCATGCCATTTATTTGCTTTCCTTTAAGAAGCTTGCCAAGCTTCTACTGTAGATACTGTTTAGCACATAGAATGTTTGATTTATTACTTTTCACCTGTATCTGGTAAGAATTGCAGTTTTTATGAAGGGCAAAGCTGAGGGAACCCTTGAGATGGACATTTCACTGACAAAGTGCTGACCTGTGATAGATTGTAGAAACCTGGGCAGCAATGACCAATTTCCTTCATCACTTCTTATCAGAAGTATTAGACATTTCGTCCCTGCTTTCGTTTTTTGATGGTTAATCCCATATCAAGTTGGTTCTGTTGCAATTCTGTATGATGATTATCAAACCTGCCTGAAATGGAGATTCCTATTATTACATATATTGATATAAATATATCGGTATACTTAAGATATGGCAAGCTTCAGTGACTTCAGTGTATACAGAAGATTTCACTCAGAATTACTTATACATTTGCACGTTTGGAGCTGTACAAATTAGGAATTCTAATATTTTCTTAAATATGTTTGTAAATTGCTGTCATACATGCACAGCTTAAAACAGAAATGAATATATCCAAATGTATCATATAAAGAATTTGTTTTCATAAACCCAAAAATTATTTGAAAAAAAGAAACAAGGAAGTCTGAATCATTTGTTGCATAATTAGCAACATTTATCTTATGACCGACAGCAAGGAAGGGGAAGGGAACAAATAACTAAAACTACAAGGGGGAAAAAACAACTACTACTGTTCATTTTCTTTGTTAGTATAATAGATTTTCTGCCTAAAGCCACATTGGATAACATTTGGTTTCTGTATTAATCAATAATCCCTTTTCAGAAAGCTCTCTTTGTCATTTCTAAACATAATGTCCTTAATATTTTATACTGATTAGAGAAAAAAAATGCTTAGAATAATAAACAATGCAAGAGCCTGGACTGTCGCCAACATGCCACATCTGAAATAGTACAGCTGTTTTTAAAGCTATTTGTCAAATAATTATTTAAAGATCATCATTTAAACCATAATGTGTATTGGGACAATCCATAAATGCAGTTGCTGGACTAACAAAGCCCGTAGAATGCAGAATAGTACCTTTCAGAGCCCACATTGTGTCAGAGCCATGCCGATTTTCTATCTGAATGCTAGTCCTTTGACATATTATAAGTTTTATTAGGGACTAGTCTTTTATTAGACTAGTCTAATAGAAACATGATCAGTATATGTACCAAACTTGCTATATTTTTTGAAGGTTCATTTAAAAATGTCTGCATCAGATATTAAATAATTTCCCTAAAGACAACCACCAATCTCTATCATTCGTTCTCCTCAACAAACAGCTACTACAATTGTCCATGCAGAATAAACTCATCTTATACGATCAAATAATCGTCTCCCCGACAGATTAATGGACCCAGGGCCTGAATCTGCATCATGGTTCCATATACTGGGGGAATACATGCGATAATACTTTTTAACCGCAAAACAGCCCATTTAAAGTATTTCAGAGAGCCCACTACAGCTTTGGACATAATGCAAAAATTCTCCCTCTCTGGCACTGTCCACCAGCGAAGCTGCTCTGGGATCAGCTCACATCTGCTCTGTCAGTTCTGTGACACAGCATCCCACTCATGGCTACCTTCAGGATTTTGAGGCATCTAGATGAGGCACCTAGATGACATAAATCTTCTACCACAAAGCGTATGCAATCAGGTTCATACCTATATGATATATTTTGCAGTGAAATATAAGTCTCAGAAATTGAATGACATTCATTACCTACAATAAAAATGGCTTCACAGGATATGAAGATCACCAAAAAAATTGCCAAAATAAATAGGGAAGAATGTCCGGAGACACTGGGGGGACCAAATAAAAACAACCTGCTAATCGCATGTAATATAATTGTAATAACATTTTCAGTTTTTTCGTACAAATCTTAATTCTGGTACGATTAAATACAATTCAATTAAGTGCAACTAGCAAGTTTTATACAGTGACTGCCCTTGCTTAATATAAATACTGCTTCTGCCGTATATCTCTCAGTCTGTCTGCATTTTTTTTTTGGACCAAATCAGCCTTATGCAATCTTGATGAGATATAATTAGCAGCTGACCTAATCTTACTTATTTTAGAGGCAAACTGACTCTCCATTATAGAATTAAGCTGTTGTTTATTTAAGTAATACTGTGCTGTCCTCAATAATCAAATAAAGAAATTTGTGTTAGAATATGTGCGAGAATCAAGCAGGAACATTTGAATGTAATAGATGCCAATTTGGTTGCAAATAAATTGCAAAGATTATGATATCTGTGCATCAGGTTGGATACATCAGATGGTTAAAGTGTCTTGTTCTTTTTTTCTTCCCTTTTTTTGTTGTCTGCCAACCAAACGAGCAAGATAAGCAACCACATACTGAAGCCTGACTTGCATATTTACAGACAACTAGGTGTTCAAAGGAAGAGGGAAGGCGAAGGATTAAGTCGTGACAGCCTCGAGAATAGTATCTCTTAGCCCTCTGTGATTAACAGCTTTTTTTCTTCAGGCCTCGCCACCCCAGAGTAAACCTTTACCTTACCATGCCTGTCTGCTCTGTCTGCCCCTGCCACCCCACCATCCTTAGTCTGACATCCACAGTCTCAAAACGTCTGTCACAAGGGCTTACTTTCCTCCTTGCAACATTACCTGAGTACAGCCAAAGGGCGATTAGTACACTCCAGTGAAACAAAGTGCATCATTCATGACTGACTGGGTTTAAGCCAAGGAAGAGTGCAGTTTGGAGGGAGCTACCAGGAATGCTACCACCACCAGATTATTAAATAGAAATCATTATTTTTGCAGTTTTCTGTGTTTGTATGAACCAAATACAATATCTTAAGAGAAAAGGTTGTAGGTAGTAAAATATGTTTTTGTTCAACCAATCATAATTCAATACTCCATATAATCTAATCTGCCAGCTTCAGGTTAATAAGTATGGAGAGCTGCTGCGGAGTTTGTGAAGAGTATCCCTGGTTTAAAACTAAAGAAAAATGCCACTAAAAATAACATGGCACCAAATCAAGCCCTTTTCAGCCTATCGTGAATGGGTGGAGAATGGACCGTTTTCGCCAGACCAAATCTGAAGATTATGGGCAACAACCCACATCGCAAGTGTCTTATTTTATTATCAACTGAGAAGCAGTTAAGCCATCTCGGATGGAAAATTTTAAAAATTAAAAACAAAACATGCATGCAAACAAGCCCCTAAACACCTCATGGTGGTTCATTAACAACATATTTAAAAAAAAACCTGCACATAGAACATCAAAATTTTTGGGCAAAATAGTACTACCTGTTCACATGTACTTGTAATGAAAAAACATGATTCTGACTTGAAAGGCTCATTTTTGAGTGGATGCCATGACAACAATTGCAACAATTCAATAAATGCAAACAGAACAACACTATTTTCAAAACAAATGTAAATGACACAAATGGAAAACTTCTTACAGCCTCATTTTACGCTGCACGTTAAATTCCAGTCTCTTAGCAACGAAAAACAGAATGAAAATATTAATTATGGAGTGATCCTTTTGTTCCATCCACTAAAGGGACAGCCTAAAAGGCTTTTAATAGTGAACTGGTTATAACTGAGTAAGAGCTTTCGATTGTCTTCAAATGGAAAGGAACGGCAGATAAAGATTTGTAAGGCACACTGGTAGGGAGGGATGGAATTTGCTTCTCTTGTAAGATTGTGTGTGGCTGAAAAGAGCAACACCTTCAGTATATATTTCAGTACCACTGGAAGAACTTTGATGTAAAATTTCCAGTGTGGTTTTAATTGTGGAGGTTTCACTTGTTTAGAAAGTACAGATACAAAACCAAGGGATTGTTTCTGCTGAGCTGTACCAGTGTACTTTCTGGTTTCATAGCTTCTAAATGTATTCCTCTATGTAGCTCACTTTCCCCTGGTTCCGCAAAGAGGGTATTTTATTTTTATTGAATTAAATTTATTTGGTTCAATCTACTATGCCACATTCAAGATTTAGTATACACTTAATATGTCTGATTTTGGTCTATGCAAATGTATGCATATATTTAGGTTTTATAATTTATGTTGGACCATATAAGCAAATAAAATAAATGTCCCACACTTGAAGTATACATTATCATGTGGATTTTAAATAATATTTTTGTTTAACTCACCTAGGTTTGTCTTTGATGGCGGTTTAACTTCATAGAGGTAATTTTTAGAATTTTAAAAATTTTCCTATCTTGGGCACAGGTCTATTCAGATCGCCTTGTGGTGGCTTTTTGCCTGTCGAACATCCCTGTCAACTGTTCTCACGGTTCCTAATGCATTCCATGTAACTATTTTGTTATATGGATTTTGTTGCCCTATAAGTACATTTCCTTAGGCAGTTTAGCTCTTAGTTTTTTGCTATAACCATTAGTGTTGATAATTTGCTGCGATGCTCTAGATTGAATTGATTGGAATAAAATTTGACATTTTTGTGACATTCCCTGTTTCGATCTGGTGAAAAAACCCTGTGTGACCACAGACACTTTATATTGGATCTTACTTTTTAATTTTAACCATGTTAAAATGTAAAATGACATCTTATATATTTTTTGGCAGTAATGATTTTAATCAAACCAGGAAAGTACTTGAAGGTATCTCTTATATTATTTTAATCTAATCACATTCATGCATTTAGATGCAAATCCATGTTGTAGATATCCAGAGGTGGAGTGCCTTGTCCTAGCACATTATTTCATTCGAACACATCATTAGAGTTAGTGAGATGGGAAAATTTGAGGATAATGACGCACTGGAAGAAAGTGGGGAAAGACAGCTAATAGGATGGGCAAACAGACTGAAGAAGAACATGAGTGCCACGCTGCCCAGGGACCACTGAGGCACTTAAGGCCAATGAATCCTCAATGACCCACTGAGGAGACCTGCTACTGCTTTGTTACTGAAGGGGTTTGAATTCCTGCAGGAGCTGGAAGAGGCCCTGCTCAGCCATGAGAAAATCCTAAACTGGTGAAAAGGAAATGAGGAAAAGTTTGGACCGTGGACATGATTCAGCTCCATGAAGAGCATATGAGAAAGTGCACCAGCCTGGAGGATACATTTCAGCAGCTGCACCAGCAAGAGGAAGAGAAAAGCAGCTTGCAACAGAGCTTGGACAGGCTCTTCCAAGTGGGGCAAGCCCTGCAGGTTCAGATAGCAGTGCCAAGGTGGCCCCAACAGAAGGTCAGTGAAGACCTCCAGAGGAGGGTTGAGGCAGTAGCTTAGGAAGTGGAGTGGCTACAGCAAGAGAAAGTGGAGCACTAGAGTACGTCTGCACCCAGAAATGGTGAAGAGGGTCTAACCAGGAAGACGACTTGGCCGACAGTGATGGGGAAACTTCTATCAATAACCGCTCCAACGGAAAACATTATTAAAATGTGTGTCTATAAGTATGTTCCAAACAGCCTAGATGAGGATCAGACATACTAGTGGGACACCACAGAAGTGTTCCCTAGACAATGTGTGGAGCTGGTTAGAGATGACAAAGACCCAAAGATACATGCTGGGAAAAGCCATGCAGGAAAAGGGTTGAAAATACTGTTCTCCAGAGTGGTGTGTCTCTATCGCAAAGCTAACAGAGAGACAATTATGGAGTGCAAAGGGAAGAATATGACACAGAAGGGATAGGTGGACAGTCAGCTAAGCATAACTGGTTTCAAAGAGGTTGAAATGGCCTCTGAGTCAGACTATTGGTTGAGTCCCACAGTAATCCTTTTTTGGGCTCTTTTTTAGCCAGCAAGAGACTTTATGGAGGGTCCCAAGTGACTATGGTCATGGAAGGCATGGAAGCATACTAGGCGGCCTTCGTGGAGACCTGACAGGATTCCAAAAGAAAGTGTCCTCACCCAGGGGGCACCAGATGTGTAACACTGTCCCAGCCTTTGCTGCAAGGACTTTGCCATGGAATGGCGTATGCTTCACCCTAATGGGTCTGAGCTGGGGAGGGGAATGTGCGTGTGTGAGTGTATGTTTCCTGTGGATGAATTCCCCGGTGGCTCTCATTTCCATTATACTGAATGGCAGAATTTAAAAAAAATTAGTTACCTGCTAGGAAGACTAAACTTTTTCCAGAACATCCTTATATTTAACCTTAAAATGATTAAGTTTTCAAGCACATAAGAGTAGGTTTGCAAATAAGGGTCTAAAATGAAAAGGGTCTAATACCTGCACCGTGTAAATAACTTTTGCTGGGAAACTTCTTATGGGTTATTAGATGCCTACTCTGTCCCTAAAAATCCCACATAGCTTTAAGCATCACGTGGACCTGATGGCATGAGGGATTTCATTGAAAGTGTCATGAATAATGTTGTGCCAGCACAGACTACCGCAAAACCAATTTTATTATACGTTTTGTTTGGTGGTGGATTTTCTGTATTTTTGCATTGTTTTCTGTTTTGATGTATTTTTGAAATATAAGGGCCTTTGAAAATAGGGCCTTCTATTGCTTAAGTTCAATATCACAATATAATTTTGGTGCATGGTTATGGTTGTCACTGGGAAATGCATAAAGTATGCTTTTTTAAAGTAAGTTTTTTTTTAAATCTTAATATTTGCCATAATTACATGTGGATTATGGTCTGTGTACTGGATCTGGCCAAATAAGATTTAATGATTCTTAGATTTAATGACGCACAAAGCCCTTCAGAGAATCTGACTTGGAGTTGTCTCCACTTCTGCCACTAGCACCACGACGACCACCATTCTGACCTCACTGGGGTCTTATGAAAGCCTGGAGTCTCAGATTTATGTGTCTTTGTTATGTCACTAAGTGTCAGTTCCAGTCTAATGACCTGGATTTACTACTATTTATTGTTTTTGTTTCAAATTTGGAGGACAATTTTGATTTAATTCTGGACTAGAGGTCTTGCATCAGAGGAACCAGTCGGCATGTAATGGAATAATATTAAATAAGGAAATGTACTGCCTTTCAAAATTTCTAAAAAAGTGTTCTCATGGTTCAGTGCAAAAAATCTGTAGCTGTATAGCATAGGCTCCCGTTCCCATCAGAGCAGAGTTAAATACAAAACAGCAAGCTCACAGATAAATCTGGAGCCCAGACTTAGTCAGGGAATATTTGACATTTCCTTCTAATGCTTGAGTCAGAGCCAGTCATCATATTAAGGGGTGAAATTAGATTATCTTTTGGTATGGAAGAAGAAGAAGAACTTTTTTCATGTTTTATTGAACCTTTACTGTTAATTAATCTTACTGCAAATTAACATTACACGCTAGGCAGCCATATATAATTATTATCCATATATTTTTATTTAGTAGTATTTTGATAGAAATCACAGTCCTGTATCTAAATGAAAATGAAAGACCAACAATGCATTGCCCAAATTACATTTTCTCCACGTTACTCCTCCACTATATGGAGTGTTCTGTTGCAGTGTGGTTTTCAGGATAGCAGTTGTGCTCAGTGTTGTGTGACCAACTGTAGACACGCTGCAGCTCACATTGCTCATATCACCTTTATCACAACAGAGGATACATCTGGTCTCATCAACAGTTCAGCCCCCACCCTGAACTGTACCCCGCATACCTTTAATATGTTGATCAGACGGTTCACATATATTGCATGTTACCACCTGTTGTCTTCCGAAGCGTCAGGTCTTACAGACGAAGGAATTAAATGCTTATGCGAGAATCAACAGACAAATATTGACAATATTGTTTTTCACGATATCGATATGCAGGTGTGCTATGCACCAAAATGAGTTAAATTTAGCTGGTATAAATGGATTAAGATCTTCTCAGATACGCTCGGTAAACCATGCTTTTGTGTGTATTCACACTAAAGAGTTACTACTACTACTAGTTCTACAAAGTTCCTACCACTGCTGTGGCGTGATCTTATTCTCTTTTTATTTTTAATTTTTTTAAATTGTTTTATGGGGATATGCTTTTTTTAATTTTTTTTTTATTTGGAGTACAATTTTCCCTCTACCATTCTTGTTTGTGTTGGTAAATGCAAACATACAGAGATGTATGTTAGTAATGGCTTATATTAGTAATGATGCATTCCTTTATTCTGTGTGAGATATTTAGGCTTATTTACTATCAAGATTTATCTCGTCTCCACACTGTAGTAAGGAGTAATCCTTATTGCCTTTGTAGAATGGAGAGTCATACCTTACAAAAAGAGCAGTTTACAGTACAGATAAGATCATTTCTTGATTTAGTACAGCTAGGCTTGATATTTTCAGCATTGATATGTCAGTTAGGGCCCCAAAAGAATTATGTTTAGCAAATTTAACTAATTGTTCAGCAAAGAAAATACAGTGATGTTGTGCCAAGCTGTTATTGTATTGTATAATCAAAATACAACTGCATACTGGTTGGTTGGAATGTCTGAATTTAAGCAGACATTAAGGGGATCTGTTTTTACTGTTACCAATGTAACACAAGCATTTTCATTGTGATGCTAAAATTATGACAGAACAGGGATACATTACATTATGTTTTCAGATTTCTTGCTATTCATGTGGTTTATCCTATCTTGTTCTTATCAGTTGATGATGCTGCAGTAAAATACTACATATGCTGAAAATAGGGAAGGTTAATTTACCATCCTGGTGGGAAATGGACCTGTTTGACGTTAAAAAGTAGGATTAAAAGCACAGGGTAAAGTATAATAAACTTTGCACAGGGAGAAAATTTCACTTGAAAGTACTCAATTGCGGCGGTTACATGGAATGTTTATGGCACAGCAGTTCTTGTCCAAGAACACAAGGAGCAAACAGTAGTAATGAGACAAAGGAACCCGGGGGGTGTGAGAGGAGGACAGATCTGTTAATTAATGCTGAGGAAAGAGCAGTGAGGGTGTTCATCAACCCCCCCCCTCCCCACCGCCCTTACCAGGTGCTGACAGGTGGAACTTTGTAGCAGCAGATGAGGTGCAGTGTGTGTAATGAAGCACAGACTAGACCTCAGAGCTACACCCCACAACACAGTAATTAATCAATACACTGAAAAGGGTAAGGGATAAACCAGAGCCAGAGTAATCTTAACATGCATTTTTTCTTTTTTTTCCTATAAGTTAACTAATACTTAACCCCATGTTTTGAGCCAGAAGATCCCATAATCTATTTCCCAGGTTTACATATTTGGCAGCTCTTACATGTGAAGCTTAAATATTAAATACTTGCCTCAAGGCAGAACATATAGGGAGAGATTGATTTTAAGCAAAATGTTACCATGTTTGAATTAGAATTAAATTATATTTTATCTTTGGTGTGCCAATACATCTAGTATATCTGTCTTAATTTCAGTAACATTTTCTTTCAGAGATATGGGTGTTGAGAGTATTTGAGAGTTAAACATTAAAAAACATTAACAATGTTAACAAAACATTTTACATTTTGATTTACAAAGTGAAATATTAAGAACATGTTAATAACATTACGTGTTTCTCCAATGAGGCTTAGAGGTTTTTAAGGCACACTTTAGGTTCCGTTTTCTTAGGTCCCAACTGAGTAACGAATCTGAACATTGTTTCTTACCAGGTACACCCCTTCATGGCTAAAGTTTACCTTTTGTCACATGGATACTTCACAAAGAACATATTGTCTCAGAATGGTTACAAGAACATGGCAGTATGGGCAATACGGTAATAGTATTTTTGATTTGGTAAAGTGCAAAGGTTTAAACATTTTTTTAATTTAAAAATGGTAATGATTTAACACAAAATAGCACCCCTAGTAGTGACACATGCACATATGCTGGTATTTTAGAAATTAAAATAGCTCTGTGTTGATGATTAAACAGGAGCCATGATTTTATGGTTTGAATTTGATTTAAAAGTTTCAAAATGTACAAGAAGGTGCAGACAAATACAAGTTACAAGACGCATAAAGCTTTATGAAGAAATAATCTAGGAATGATTTCAACGATTTCAATCAGCATAAATATATCATTTAATTCTGTGATGCAGTAATTGTCTGTCAGAGTGCCTGCTTTGGGCAAAGTGGACCAGTTTGGCAATGTAAATGTAGGCGCCCTCAGCATAGCTGAAGAACTGCCAAGTATAGTTCTTTATGTTGTTAATCCCCGATGTAGGAGGGTGACAATTTTTACTGTTATAATTTGCCCTAGAAAAGAGTGGCAATCACCCTAAACATATGCTAAATCAAGCACAATGCCATTCGTCTTCCTTTTAGGTAACAGAGTGCATGCATACATTCTGCCAATCTTAGCCTCTTTGCTTCTCAGTCCATAGCAATATCATTTTAAACAGAGGGGGAAATGTCTGCATTATGCACTTCATGTTCAAGTGCCTCAATTTGGATTTATTTTTGATCCAAGGTTTTGAATAATAATGTTCTCGCTTTTGTTTTGTTCTCAAACAAAACAAAAATGTTGGCTGAAACTTAAAAACACAAAAATGCCAGAAAAAATAAACATGGACTCAGACTTTATTGGATACAATGAATGATACTCAGTTATCCCATTACAACTACAAGAGAACAGACTTACCTAGGGGTAATGTGGGTGGAGTCAAATCTGATTTAATCCTTTCCTGAGTAGTATGTTTAAATGGATTGTTCCATCAAAATGTACTGTCTCTGTCAAAGAAGTTATTTAATTTGTTAAAGTAGAATATTGACAAGACTTGCCAGAATTCTAAAAGTCTGCAAAGGATTTTCAAATCTGATGAAGTGATAAATAAACTTATTCTTGTAAATTAGGGGTGTCTAACTCCAGTCCAGATCCAGGGTATGCTAGTTTCCACTCTGTCTCACCTCTTTAATGTGTTTAACTGGTGTCATTATTCAGATTAATCCTATATGGATTTCCCGTTGTAAAACGGATGGTAATTGAGAAGTAGCTTGAAAACCAAGCCCTGTCTTAGATTTTATAACATTTGTTCATTAAACATAAATCTGTTTTGCACAACCAAGTAGGCCATAATGACTCTAAAAACATCACAGAATGCATTTCTTTTAACTAGTACTATAATCTCTTTCTGCGAGGTTGTCAACAAACATAAGACCATAACTATGTTTCAGATATGTGTCAAGTTGTCTTGACATATACAGTAGCATATATGCAGATAGGTTATACTTCGATTACTAATTATTAAGATCGGTCTAGGTGTTGGTAGATATATGGGGTACCATTTTTTCCCCATTTTTTTGTGGAAAAAGATACATTTTCCCATATCCGACCTTTGGGCAGTGGAAGGAAACCAGATAATCTGGAGGACAGGGAGCACTGAGAGATCCTGCAAATTCCACTGACAGCGACATGAGCCAGATCCTAACTGAGGAACCTGGTGCTGTGGAGGCACCAGTTCTTACCACTGAGCCACCATACTGTCCCTCAACATGATTGTGTGGCAGAAAATTCTAATTCCGTGGCACAAAATCTAATTTTGTGTTCTGCTTCTGTTTTGTGGCACAAAATTAGTTTTGTGTATTCATTTCATGTTACAAATTTCATGTTGCCTCAGTTCTATGCTGAGGACCCCACATTTATATTAGTGTTTCATCATCTCCCTTCTACCGGGCTATGTTGTAAACTAAAGACAATGATTAACACCTGGCATTTTTACATAATCTCAACAAATATACAGAAGCATGGCTGCTGTCAATTTTAATGCATTCATTTTCTTATTTTTTTGCCTCCTCCTAAGAATTCTCTGGAACTTAAGCTGTTAAAAAATAGCATCATGTGATTGGTTGCCTTGGGTACTCTTTTATGTACAAAGTGCGATTTTTAAATGAGTAACGGATGGGAGGTGTTAATTGAATAACACGGAAAACTGAACAGTGTGTTGCTTCTAACAGCAGACAAGCTTCTAGCTATATTTTGAATTCACCTTATGATATATTGTGCTGGTATTTTTGTGGATGAAGTGTGTCCAGTTGCCTTTTCTCTGCTGAAAATGCAGCAGCCACATTTTGGGACCTGTAAGAGGAGGCGATATTCTGTGTGGAACATCGAGGAACAAATGGTGGACCTTCTAAAAGAAGGCATGTGTGGGCGTGTGTGGGATGTGATCTTTGGAACCTTTAGCAACAGAATCCTCCTTTTTATACAAAGTCGGCCCAAGAACTTCTGGAGTTTTAAAAATCAATGGAAACTTCCACAAATGAGAAATTAGTTTCAGAGTGTTACCTCTGTATACCGGGGGGGATATCAATGCCCATTTGTGTGCAGAAATTGTAAATTTGCCTTATAAATGATCCTTTTATCCTTTTACAGCTGTCCTTGAATTACCACTGAATACATGTTACCCTTGACCAACTGCATATATATA
>JAOVYW010026066.1:0-31065 GCA_025775045.1 Hiodon tergisus | reverse complement strand
TCTCTCTCTCTCTCTCTCTCTCTCTCTCTCTCTCTCTCTCTCTCTCTCTCTCTCTCTCTCTCTCTCTCTCTCGGTATGACCCCCTAGTTTTTGGCACTTGCTGAAAAGGCTTGCTCTTTAAAGCTTTGCCGTCACATTGCTAGGAGCTCACTGTGGCTGTTTAGTCCCATTCAGACAATGCTTTATTTACACGAAAATATAACAATGTAAATTGGCAAAATCTAGCATACAATGCAACAAAAGAAAAGGTAGACATAAAAAAAGTGTAGTATACACTGTAGTGTACTTAAATAAAAAATAAAATGGTGCTATTGAGCATATTTAAGTACCTCCCCCCATGTGGCTAAATTAGTCATGCCGTCTCCGCTTCCCAGAAATCCCCTTTGACTAATTTAGGGAGGATATCACAACATTGCTGCTGTTGTTTTCTGATCCTGAGTCTCCATCTGTCATGCAACTGTCTGACTACGTGCGACTGCAAAGGCCACACGTTCCATCAGGGCCGCAGTCAGGTGTGGGGCTTCCTGTATCCTGTTGTCTCGTAATTAATTCTATTGTCCTAGCTTTGGTCCCGACAGTCAATCCTGTTGAGCTCTCTGGCTTTGTGGTACAGATCCCCACTTCTTTCATTTTTCCAAAAACTACAGGGCTGGCTGGAAAACAAATTAAATACAGGCTCATTCAAAGCGTCCTTTGGCTGATTTTGTGGAGGCACTTGATGCTAAAGTGGAGCAATGGAAGAAGTCTTTGTTTACTTCTGGGGCGGTTTCTCTGTGAAATGGAGCTGGCTGCGGCCTTCATTCCATTCTGTGCCGACGTAAACCAGCATGGTCTCGCACTGCATGCAAACTTGCCCCTGTGGCTCTCCATCTTTTCATTTTATTTGCAGATGCGCCAGGAGTAAGCCTTCAAATATGGACATTTTCCGGATGTGTGTTTGTTCGGGTATGTCTGTCAGTCAGCTTGCCTCTGTGGGTGCGCACGCCTCTGCATGTGTGTGTGTCATACTTGTTCCAGTGCGTACATTTAATCAAATCCACAGAGTAATACCAGTGGAGCCCACTCTGCTTGTAAGTCAGAGCCAATTACCAG
Source organism: Hiodon tergisus (assembly GCA_025775045.1). NCBI lineage: Eukaryota > Metazoa > Chordata > Actinopteri > Hiodontiformes > Hiodontidae > Hiodon > Hiodon tergisus. The sequence goes on along the minus strand of JAOVYW010026066.1, from coordinate 29,973 downwards.
TTACTGACCTTCTATCCCTTCCGATCTATATATCTAGAGCTGACCTCTCATTAGTGCTGCGGGGAGTTTGTGTGTGCACGCTGCTGAGTGCCCATATTGTTGCAGAGGGGGCTGAAATAAGATATGTTAACTGTTTAGGTCCCGTGCAGTACTGGCCATATTCATACCCTGCAGTGTACAACAACCAAACGGCAACGTTCAATCAAAATACCTTCTTAGTCACTGTGACAATGAAGACACAGCCTTCCTATGTCTCTCAGGGAGACCCATGGGTAGTGTCCCACTTCTGGTGTCCCATTTGCGTCACCCTTGAATTTCTGTGTAAACTTACAGTGCTTGTGCTACTGTTTTATCCCCTTTCCCCAACTCTGTGATTGCAGATTTTCGCCTTACACATGCCACGCATTCACAACACCTTGCAGAGCTAATTTAATGTCCCTGTTACTGCATTTTCTCCTAAAGCCAGTTGGGGGCACTCTGAGCTCACATTTTGACAGAACCTTTTTTTAAATATATTGCAGGGGAAGGCCCTGAGATAAGCAGATTTCTTAGGGACATTATATTCCTTAACGTTGCTCAAGTACGTGACTCACAATCCCTGCTAAATTTTGCAAGAAAATTGGAGCGGGATGAACCACTCCAATGTCCCAACTCCCCACAGTCTCCCAGACAGATCTTGAGAAATCTATTTTTTTCCTGGGTCCTCTGGACTGCTGGATTGAAGTTCCATGACTGTGTGTGTGTGTGTGTGTGTGTGTGTGTGAGAGCGGGTGTATATGAGTGAGAGCTGTGTGTACATGCGTGTGTGCGCATGTGCACATGTGTGAGGGGAATCCTTAAGCATGAGCGGCCTGTGTAGGTTTTACAGAGCCGTTTACAGAGCACTGTGGAAGCTTAAGTGTTTTTCTCTGATGTGAAGTCACTGAGCTCGCAGGCAAGAAGGAAGGCAGTTAATCTGCATTCGTAGAAGTGAGATTACTGACTGTTGGCCTGCTCCTACCCTCGTAGGTAATTAAATTTTCTCCTCTTAATCCTGTAATCCCGACCCGTTCGTATGGCTCTATATTTTTACAGTGACTTGAAGCCAAACTATTGTCTCCCACTTTAGTCCTCACATTTGAGACTTAAGCAACAATTATTTTAATGTCATTGGGATATGTTATTCCACTGTGACCCACATAAACACACCTTCCCCCCGCCCTCATGTGTGCGTCACAGTGCATCAGTCTGTCATCTAGTAAATCCTGCCTATCCCGCCATTTTGGCTCCTGTGGTATTTTCATTGAAGCTGCTTTTAGAGTGGTCTCGGGACTGCAGGATGCTGACACAGTGCCCATGCACATCTGTTCCACATCAAGGCCTCGCTGAAAGGCTGGCCTCGCGTCCTTCCTGCTTGTGAACGCAGTGCGTGTCATGTGACCTGCCCCCCAGAAATGTTCCTCTTGCACACTAACAGGCCAGCTGGCGTTGACCCCTGCTTCTCCCTGCTGTCACCATACTGCCTGATTTTTATTGTGAAGCTGTTATTCTTGCACACAAACAGACACACACACGCACACACACACTCAGCCCAAAGATTTTGCTGACCTCAATGTCATCATGCGACAGCAGTGTATGTTACTATTAACTGTTTATTTTCAGCTTGCTGTTTGTTTAACACGCAATGTTCAATGGAGGTGGAGGTTTGGTCCTTTCAGTGACGCGTCATTAGCAAAACTCTGTTGAAGTTCTTCCCTGCACAGAGGGGCTGCCTGGCTATTATTTGGGTTGGACAGAGCACCAGTGTGAAAAAGAGGAAACAGAGAGCGGCTTCTCTCTGCTCCTCAGTTTTTTCCCGTCTGCTCCATTTCCTGCCCCGCCGATTACTTGAGCAGTTTCTGTAGTGGGAGAAGGGAGACAGGATATTGTTTCAGGTGCTGTTGTATTTTAAGACCACTTTTCTGAGGCTATTCTGAGCTACCTTCCCCACCCGGCACCTTCCCACAATCTTCAGCACTGCATCATTTCCATTTCCTTATTTCCTCATTTATAACATTTCATAGTTACCTGTATTAGTTCACAGCAGGAACCTAGGGCAGCCTTGGGCAACACCAGAACCGGCTGTGAATGGGATAGTGGGCTTTCGGCTTGGGGGAGTTTCGTAGAGAATGACAGGGTCGTAGCTTTTAATGTGAGGTAACAACAGTAGCCATAATCATAATAACAGCAGCAGCCATAATCATAATAATAACTATGGTAATGATAAACTACATATCCGAAATATGCTTCCCATCATGTGACATCGGAGGTTGAGTGTTAGTGTTCAGTTGGATATATTTGTGATGTTCAGCGGGGCCTGTCTGTGATGTTTAGCTGGGTATATTTGTGATGTTAAGCAGGGCGTGTTGAGGCGTCCTGTATGAAGTGTTTGTGATATCATACAGGGAGCGTTCATGACTTTTATCTGTGTCTTTTTGTGTTATTCAGCTGCAGCTACAATAGGTAGGACGGAGGAACCCAATCAGGGAGTGACGAAGCCTTGGTCTGATTCTGTTCTCGGCTGTAAACAATGAAACACTGTTCATACTAGTGGTTTGATGTAATCACTGTGCAACTGCTTCCACTTGTGGTTTGATGTAAACACTTTGGAACTTTGTCTCTACGGCTTGGCCCTGGTTATTTCAGGCACGTATTTATTTAATTTGTGTGTACTGAGTACTGCGATTTCTGACTTCAAAAAGTGACAAATGGGGATTTAATTAATTATGGCTGAAATCGATAAAAATGAAGGATTGTAAAAAAATCTGTAATGCTTTCACAAATTTAAGAGACTAAGAAAATGAAATAGCATGTTAGCTCTGTTGGGTATGGTTCTATATCCACACTCACAATCACACAGGCGCACGCACACACACACACATACTGCGGCTCAGGCTTGGGATGCAGTCTGCTCCGGCTGTGAGCGGAAGAGATGAAACAGTGGGAGGTGTGTCATGCACACTACCTGCTGTATGCCAGTTGGTGTCACTGTTGGCAGTAAGTGAGGCCGTTGCTGGACCACTGACAGACACTTCTTTCGGATTAAGTTTCTATTGGTTACCATGCAGGTGATCCTCTTGCCTTGGGAGGAGCTTTCGTAAGTTAACCCTTTCTTAGCCCTGGAAACTAGGGCAGGCCAATGGTTGTATTTGTTCATAGTACCTGGCCGTTAGGGAGAACTGGACACACCCGTCTGCTGGGATCTCTGTCCTCGTTTCAGTGCCATCGTGGGTTAACATTCAGGTTTGTGTTTGTGCCCTTTTTATCCCAACCCACTTACATTGCATTTAGATGCAGACATGCATTTGGTGCAAAACTAAAAGTTAAAACATCAACAAACAATCAAAACCCGTTATAAGATGAACGCTGTAAAGACCCTAAACACTGTAAAAGGATAGGATCACCTTCTACGTTGCTGGGATTCACCTGCTCTTTCTCAGATCAACCCTAAATGCTAAGAATATATGCTCTGTTGGCCTGGTTATTTTGATAATAACAAACTCAAAATGGAGGGGTAGACAATTCCAGCATCATGGTCCACACAGTGTGGCGCTGGCGAGCCATATTTACATCTTTCTTGCTCTCGAGAGGCTGTAAAAGCAGAGCCGGGCCCATCTGGTACATGTTAAGGAGAAGGGAATTAATGCTGTCAGTGGGGGGATGGGGAGGAGGCGAGGCAGACAACAAACTCACGCATTGGCCGGTCTCTTTATATCCTTAGAGGAGAAAGAACTGTGGCCATCTGTCAGCCCTGTTTGTGTTTACCTGTGTCTTTCTCTCTGTGACTGGGTGATCATTTGCGCAGACGTGGGGATTTTACATGGCATAAAACCGCTAACAGAATTACTCACTGGATCATTCTATAACCCAGATCCGGGTTATACAATTACTCACTGGATCATTCTCTAACCAAGATCTGGGTTTTCACTTCTACAACCCAGTGCAGTCGAGCTGCATGTGAAGCTGCTCTTGCATCAGTTATAGCTGCATCTGCAACCCTGTTGTTGAGCAGCCCGGCTGCATTGTGGAGCTGATCTTGGATCAGTCTTTGTGTTGATCTGTGTCTCTGTGGAGATTATTCTCCTGAGCTCCCTTTCTCTGGGCAGGCATGCTATTGACTGCTTGTTGTGGGGGAGGAGAGATTACACACCCTGGCCTCATAAAGGAAACATGAGTGTATGTGCTTTCTCCTGGGCTGGGGAAATGAATGTATGTGTGTGAGTGTGCACACAAATTAGTTCAACCAGAGGTTTTTTTCCTCCAGCGTAAATGGGTCACTGCCCATCTGGGCTAGTGACCCAGTGACGTCACTGTGTACAGTCGTATGTTCTCCTCCACTCTCCCACATCGCTCTGTACATTTGTGCATTCTTCTCCACCCCCCACATGACTTTGTTGAGTAGTGTCTTTTTTCCCCACTTCCCACATTGCTGTGTTCAGTGGTATGTTCTATATAAGGGTTTTACTGAAGATAACTAATTTTCTGTCAAGTAGAGAGACAGTCATGTGTGCTATAGAGAATGTGTTCTGTATTTTTAAAATTTTCACACCAATTCACTAGCATCATCTGCTCATTATCCCCACTTCATTCTCACACTAATGGCCGCTACAATTGTAGGGGTGGGGTTGTTAACTGTTCAGCATTGATGTACTGTTTGTCCATACTTATTAATAATGGGTAACGAAAAAAACATGCTTTAAAAACATTTCAAAATATGACAGTATGTTCATTTGCTTGTTCAAGTTCCAGTAAATAATTGAGATATGTGTGTATATGTTTTTCAGTGATGTTTCGCTGAAAACTTTAGGGCTGAGTATCTTGATCCAATGGGGATATCTATCCTAGGAGAAGCAGCACTTCAGAAACCTCAACACCAGTCTAAATGGGATTGCACAAAGCACAACATCCAGTTCTGTTCCAACACACATGCGCACAATCACAAACACACACACACACACACACACACACACACACACACACACACACACTCTCACATACATACATACATTGATGCACACACTCACTCATGCACTTGAGAAAATTCACATACACACGCACGCACACACACACTCTCACACACACACACGCTTTCTCTATCTATCAGATACCCAGAGGCATCCCAGTCCATTTCCTCTCTAATGAATGTGTTATCTGTGCTCCCTGTTTAATTAGCCTTATCTGCAAAGTTCCACAAAGGAAACTCTTGTCTGTCCAGATATCATGAGATCCCAGGCCAGGATTAGTGCTGGGGTAATTCAGCCTTTGACGGCAACTTGTCTGTATATAGTTATTCTGCGTTATGTAGTGACCCCCCGATAGAACTGTACAGGACATCCAGATAGGGTCTGGGAAACTCATTTGGGTCAGACCAGCTGTTTTTTTACAGCTTACTGGCACCTGTTGTTTGTCAGGCGCTCTGCGGCAGGACCGCTGATTAACCGATGCAGAGGCCTGATTGGTGAAGTTTCACAAGGCGTCCTTGCTAAAATGAAGTGCTAGGAGCCCAGTTACCACACTGCATGTTCAACCCACACAAAGGCATACTAAAGTCTTGTCCGCAAACCCATGTAAAAGAACACGTAGTCAATAAAAGCTGTGGACATGTGCAAAGTTATATGAAAATTATATGCGTACATATAGTGCAAACTCCAATTAAAAGACGGCCCATGCGGTTAGTGTGAAGATCATGTTTCCTACACATGGTACGAGTCTTTTGTTTCACAGGAGGAAGTTGTATATTGTTCTTCTGAAGTGCTTTTGCAACTGACCTTCACTATACTTCTCATCATTGTGAAGATTACAATTGTAGCTATTCTCTTTTTCAATATATTCAATATTACTGAGCATTTGTGGCTGGTAATGAGTTTTGAACAGGTTGTCCAGCTGTGAGAGACATTTTTTTGCAGGATAAAGAGATTATGAACATTTTGTAGTGATCTGAGAGAGCAATGCCCAGCAGTCTCTAATTTTCCTAAATCCCTCCCCCCTGCCCTCTCTTTACATTGTAGGGTCACGTAATGACACGAATGTTCTGATGGAAATACCACCACCACGGGGGCTGAAACCCCCTAGAGTTAAAGGGTTTCCTGTCCTCTCCTCAGCCGATTCCGTGCTCTCTGCCCGACTCCCAGCTCAAACTAGCGGAGGATTAACACCAGCTGCTTTTCGTGGGAATGGTGGGTCTGGAGGGAGAGTGCAGAGAGTGACACGGGCGAGGGGCAGACAGGCGCACGGGGGGGGTAAAAAAAAGGGATGTGGTGGGCGGAGAAGCAGACAGCGGCAGATGGGGGTGGTGAGGCGCTGGTGTGGAGGGGCAGACAGTAGCGAGGGGTCAAACACTGATGGTATGAGGCAGAAAGTGATATGGGGCAGACACTGGGGTGGTGAGGGCAAACAGAGGTATGGGGGGATGCTGGGGTGGTGAGGGCAGAAAGTAGGCCACAGAAGGCCCTGCAAGGTTAAAACAACTAGACATGGGAAGATAATAAAAGGGTATCTCCACAAATGAGCCCTGCCGTTCCATGCAAATCTAGTGAATTAAATAATAGAAATTTGGAAATATTTTTATTACAACAGAGATTTGGCATTATTGAATATTTAAAAGATAAAACGAACATTATCTTTTTATTTTTAGGGCCTGCAGGGAAAGCCTTGACAGCTCTGAGGGACCACAACTGGCAGTAGCCGGCAATCCGGCTGTGCATTGTAGGGCCCTGATCTTAATGCTGAATAATGAAGAGCTCCACAGACTGCTGAATGGTCCAGCATTGCAGTTAAAGACAGAAGCACCATTGTGGAGCACCACAGCCAGTTCAGTGCTGTGAACCATGACACACTTGTTCGCACTTGTGGCTCGATTTTATTCTGGAGGCATCATCACCACTGTTTATGTGCTTATCTGTACACATGCCTCATTTATTCTGTTAGAGAGACTTGCTGTGAACTGAGTATATTTACTGTGTCCGTTTAGAGGGAAGATGGCAGGCAGTTAAGGTTTAGTCACTGGCGGTTTACCACTGAATCCCTGTTAAAGTGCGGTCATTTAGATAAAGAGCCGGATGCAACTCAATTAGAGAAGCTCAGACTAGCCTGATTACCTTCTTAATCACCCATGGGCAGAGAGACAGAAACAGAGACGAGGACATGTTCATCAATCGATCTGTCTGTTCCTCCAGCATCCTCTCTGTGCCCTTGTCTTTCATGCGACGATTTTATGACTTCACATTTTCACTCTGTTTTAATCTGGAGAGCAGAACTGGCTAAACGATCCCTCCAATGTATTTTACGATGTTCTTGCCTGGTGCACAGATGTTATGAAACAACGCTGGTGTACATGGTATTGTGGTCTGTATGCAGAGCAGATACTGATTACTGAAACACTACCTCGTTAACAGCCCGCTTTTTCATAAAAAATCAGTGTAATTAAAACAAAGCAAAAGAAGAATGTCGAGTGAAAGGCAGGCAGGGAGGAAAACTAAGAGGCTCCTGGACTCCAATAAAACCACATCAATGTAGCCACCCCCAGCTCTCAGTCTGATTGGTTTCCATATGTTTTCCATTAGCAACTCTTTGTAGTTGCAAATGGTCCTTTTCAGGCCAGCAGTCGCTGTGATTCTGAACATTTCAATGAAACTCGGGCAGCTCTATGTCTGCATGCTTTTGTAGGGCTTCAGTGGAAACTGCAGGCTAAGCCAGGCCAACATACCTGTGAGGAATGCAGGGAATGGTGCGTTGTTGTTGTTGTCTTTGTAAGCTGCCATTCTGAGCTAACCCCTCATAGCCCTCTCAGCCCCTCATCGTTCACTGCACCCATCTCCAGCACGGAATTGGAGCCAGCTCCCTTTTCTCAGATTTCTTGGATCTGTTAGAACGTCGATAGAGATGATCACTCATTACTTTGTTTGCTTTCCTCGAGACTCACCCCCCTGCCCCGCAGCTCAGTGTCCTCTGTAAATTTCTTGCAGACATCGTTTTGAAGTTTTAAATAGCTTTGCTCGATGAACAAAAGGATCTTTCTGCAGTTAAAATCAGACCTAGTACATTCCAGAGCTGTGAAATAGATAATGGAATCACTGGTCAGGGACTTCTGCTGGTATTTTTGCACCCTGAGGCAGCTGGCCTGACCGTGTGCTGGTGGAGATGACCTCTGATTCTTATTCAGAGACGTGGCAGATGGTTTCACTGTGACTATTTGGGAACTGTTTGGATACATTGTCACCAGACCACCCCTCTGTATTATGGGGCTTTGTGTCATGTAAGTGAGGACAGGCCCAGGAACGTGTGTCTTCACCCCCCCGCGAATAGTGACTTCATCAACCACCACCCCCCTCCCCCACTCCTGACTCCATACAGACTGGGGAGCAGCCTAGAGAAGCATGGGTGTGTTGTGAAGATGGACAGAACACCATAACTCCCTATCTTCTGTCCAACAGGGTACTGCAGACGAAGGGGGAGCTTGGTTTGTCTCTTTTTTGGGTTAGCAAGTTCTGAAGACCCCTGACAAACCCATGGATGAGCGTGAGCGTGTTGAGCTTTTTGTAATTGCTTGCAGGCGCATAGCCTTGTTTGCCATTTTCCCCATCCCCACCCCTGAGGTGCTGCCAGCTCCAACTTTTGTTACTGAAGAAAAGAGCCAATCTGGACTGCAGCCTGCATCAGTGACAAGGCGTTTAACTAGTTATTCACCAAGCTAGGCGCCTAGCTGTTCACTGGGCTATTCAGCTTGTAATTCACAGTTCTTGTCTCTCTTATACAGTGTCAGCCCATCCGTTTTAGACAATGTTTAAAGCATGGTTTCTGGGCGGCCCGTAGACCAAGGCTCTCTGTTTTCTTTTTTTTCTTTTCTTCAATGCTAAATCCAAAGAATGTTGGCCTTATTACACACACACATACAGAGGAAGATTCAGACACACATATATGCACGGTCACACAAGCAGACTCACACACACATTCCCACACACACACACACATACACTCAAATGCGCATGCACACAGATGCACATTTAAACATGTACACGCACACATGCAGAGAGATGCAGACACACATATTTACACTGTCACACAAGCAGACACACACACATTCCCACATACACACACACACACACACACTCAAAGGCGCATATACACAGATGCACATTTAAAAATGCACACGCACACATGCAGAAGTCCATACACACATGCAGACTTGCACATACACATATAGGCACAATTACTTTTCTTCAGTGTGTGAGGAATCGCATTCCATCAGAAAAGTATAAGTCAAAAGCAGTTATATATGTTAGACTGCATGTGGATGATGTTAGTGGGAATGTGTGTGGGGGATGTAAGAGTTGGACTGCATGTGGAAGAGATTTTAGTGTGACAGTCAGTTGACTCACGCATCACTTTGAACCCTTGTGTGGGTCGATGAGGATGAACATACTTGGGTGTGGCTGGGTGTAGCCATAATAGGCTTACTGGGTGGGATGCTGAACTCGATGCTGAAATAGTGTTGATCAACAAAACCTGTCAGTGCCTCTTTCTCTCTCTCTGTCACTCTCTCTCTCTGTGTCCTGAGAATTGTAATCTGTGATACTCCTAGTCTGAACTGTCCCGGAGACGGGAATATGTGATACTCCTAGTCTGAACTGTCCCAGGGACGGGAATCTGTGATACTCCTAGTCTGAACTGTGCCAGAGACGGGAATTTGTGATACTCCTAGTCTGAACTGTGCCAGAGACGGGAATTTGTGATACTCCTAGTCTGAACTGTCCCGGAGACGGGAATATGTGATACTCCTAGTCTGAACTGTCCCGGAGACGGGAATATGTGATACTCCTAGTCTGAACTGTGCCAGAGACGGGAATCTGTGATATTCCTAGTCTGAACTGTCCCAGGGATGGGAATCTGTGATACTCCTAGTCTGAACTGTCCCAGGGACGGGAATCTGTGATACTCCTAGTCTGAACTGTGCCGGAGACGGGAATCTGTGATACTCCTAGTCTGAACTGCCCTGGAGACGGGAATCTGTGATATTCTGAGTCTGAACTGTCCCGGAGACAAATGATATCTGAGGAAAAATCAGCCCTGAAGTATTGTTACAAACAGAGTCCGACTCTTACACCTAATTTATGTTGCTTAGACCCAGTTCAGTTTTTGTGCTGCTTTTTGAATGAAAGGACATTCTTAACAAAAAGAGGCATTACTGTTTTGCAGTTGGGGAATACACCAAATGAAAGTCAGTGTTTTTGGCCAAGCTGAAGGTTAGGCTTTGGCTTAATACTGCAGAAATGGGAATGAGTTTCAATGTCTGACATTAATCACATTGGCATTTTTTTTTTGAAAATATAGAAAAAACATTGGAAAAACCATTTCCTCACCACGTTTTTTAAGAAATTCAACGCTTTTGCCTCTCCTCTGCGTTTCAAGTTTGTTGACATTTTGAAGCGACGCCAGCCATATACGCCGGGGACGAACAGATCTGCACTGGAGTATGTGTGTGTGTGTGTGTGTGTGTATGTAGGGGGGGCAGAATTTGGCAAACGTGAAGAGCCCTAATGAAAACGGGTTTCCGTTTTCAGCCATTTCACGTGGCAGTCTGGAAAGTTTCACAAAAGCCACAGGCATCTATCTTTTGGGAGGCTGAGTCCCCTTCTCTCTCTCTCCTTACCCCTGGTGTTTGACCTCTGCTCTGTTCAAGTCATTAAATGGTCGTTTACAAAAACATACTGGTCCAATAACAGTAAAAACAACAGGAAGGGTGAGAAAGAGAGAGATGTGAGCTGTGCGGATGGACGGGTGAGAGACAAGACACAATGGAGTGATTATGCGGCCCACGGAAGAGGAAGTGGTGGATTAAAGTGCTTTGAAGGAATTTCCCGCTGTGTTACCTTGTTTAAATCTCTGTTCTGTCTCAGAAGACACTACGCTGTAGCCCCAATGCTGAGACAATGTTGTGGCTTAGCATGGCAAACTCAGACAGGAGCACCAGTATGGTAGCAAATCCACGATTTGAAACACTAGCTGTAATTTGATGTTTTTAACGTTTTAAACTCATTTTAAAGGTTGCATTTCCATGTGTTTGACTGGTCGACTCTGTATAAAGCTCTAATTCAGCTTGTTTAACTGGTCAACTGTATATAGCTATTATTCTGCGTGCTTAACATTGTTTTTGTTCCAATGGTTTTGAAAATTCTTTAAATTTGTACCCAAAATCAAACTCTGCCTTCAATTTTTGAAATGAATAGGATCATGGGAATTGTGTAATGTTTGAAAGTTTTTTCCCCCCTGGAACAAGTTAAAATTATCGTCAGCCTGTGACTGTATAGGATGACACGATGGCGCCATCCTTCACATTTGTATGCCAATCCCGACAAACGTCTCAACACATATCATTACTATTGGGTTCTCTTATTTCTGGAGGAAAACATGTAATCTGTTAAGCTAAAGGAGAATGTGCCTGTGTGTGTGTGTGTGTGTGTGTGTGTGTGTGTGTGTGACTATGTCTATGTCTGTGTCTGTGTCTGTGTTTGACAATCTCAGTTTATTGCTGAAGGGTTATTCTTATCGTTACACCTCCACTGACTGTTGTATGGTGGGTGTACAGAGGAAAGCAGGTCATGCAGATCCAATCAGTGAATCAGAGTCTGTTAATTTAAAAGAAGAACAAGTTGGGTAACTTTTCCTTGAAATACAGTATTATTAGTGTGTATGACAGTGCCTAGATGTGTGCTTTTGTATGTGGGCTTGTGGTAGGGTGAGATAGTGTGTGCGTGTGTGTTTAATTTAATCTGTCCACTATGCTAGTCCATCCTGGATTTGTGGAGAAGAAGAAAGATTACTTTATACCCAATCTCATCATGGCACAGAGACAAAGAGCAAAGAACTGGGCGGAGAGTTGTTGCCTCTCCTTACAGGAGCACCCACACCATGGCAACAAGTGTGGAAGTGCTCAATGTGTGTCACCACAGTGATGGCCAAATTTTTGTCTGTTGGCAAGGGAACTGCTTCCTCACAAAAGAAATTTCCTGAATGGTATCTGACTTGTTGCCAAGGTGAGACTCCTACACCAGGTTTACAGCAGAGCTGAGGTACGCAACCCTCGTCGCCAAACAAGTAAACGGGTAAGAGAAGGAGTGGTTTACGTGGTGACAGAGGGGGAGGGGTCAAATGACAGATGTCAAACCCACCCCACTACTCCTGCGATGTTGATGAACGACTCCTGCCCCCCAGAGTTCCTAGGCTCCATGAAAGTTTGAGTAGGATGAACCCACTTTGAGTCCAGGGTCACGTCTGCCTCGTTTGGGAGCAGGAGAGAGAGTGAAGAAAGGATAGTGACAATTACACAATAACTTCATGGTTGCCGGTTCAATCCCACCCCAGCTGTTGTATCATTTAGCATGACACTTAACCTGAATTGCTTCAGTAAATATCCAGCTGTACAAGCTGCTATGCTACTAAACTGAAAATTGAAACCTAAGAAGTAGGTCTGGGGCATTGAAAATGATACTCCATTCCTCTCTGGTTAGGAAATTGTATCACTTGTAATGGTGCTGCAGTAATTTCCCTGTCAGCCTATCCCAGGTATATACAGTCACAAGCTGCTGAATGACAAACAGCATTCACAGGATTGCGCCTTCATAGGAGCAGTATCACATAAACCATCTGCAAACTGAACAAAGTCCGAGGGTTTGGAAACCTTCCCAGATTCTAACCAGTGTTCCAGGGGTCCAGGTCACACCCTGTGAACCACAGCTTCCTTTATACTGAGAAATAGTACTGCTGTCCACTGAGGATAGCCTCAGTTTTTGAAAATCTCTCTGCATGCCTCGGATGTTTCTACTCTTAAATATTATCTAACACAAGGTCATCGGCAGGCTGCGTGTTTTTGTGTGTGTGTGAGAGAGAGAGTATGTATGGTTGTGAATGAGTGTTTCTGTATTTTTCCTGCCCTTTCCCACCAAGGGGCCATGGAGAGGAATTTTGCTTGCCTCTGGGCTTTTTCACAGTTGACTCTGAGCTCCAGAACCGGGTCCTGAAACCAGGCAGGAAGACCTGCCAATGACCCAGCCCAAGTTTGTTTTCCCTGCATTGGAATTTGTCTGATAATTCTCTGCATTTAATAGGCCCGTGCAGGGGCGCCGCAGTAAAGCAAAGGCTAGGCGGCGTGGCAGGCTAAAAATTCAGTCTGGTTTTGAGATCAGATGTGAAGCACTTTCACACCGATCTTGCATCACCACTCACCGGAATTGTACTCTGGATAATATTCCCTGTGTCTGTAGTTTAATGTGTTTCCTGGGAATGCTGTGAAACACACCACTGTGTGGCATTGTGGGTGGATCCTGCACCCCCACAGAATTATAACTGAATTTTTCACCCCAATACAGATTCTGGTGGAAGATGCAGTCCGGTACCCTGGCCCTACCTGTTTCCATGACAACAGCAGCAGAAGTGCAGATATGACTGAGTCTGCCCTTATTGTGTGATGAACAAAACTATCCCTTTCCCCCGGACTGACTCAACAGTACCAGTAGGAAGTTGAATGCAACTGTGTCAATGAACAATTTAGGCTGTTTTAGGGAATTCCATAAACTGGCATGAATACTAGGACCAGACTGTTCTGTACCAAGACCTGATGGCAGTCGCTACCTGACTTCTAATGTAATAAAAATAAATAATTCATTAAGAAACATTGATGGAACATCATAATCGGTGGCTCTTGGCCAGGTTTGGAGAGAGCCGAAGAGTGTTACGCTTCTTGGCCAGCTGGGACCCCCACAAATACACACTCTGGGGGAACCCATTTGGAAGAGGGATGTCTGGAAAGCAGATGGAATTTCCCTCTAAACGCAACGGGAGGCAGCCAGCAGCCCCAGGACAATGACCATACTCTAAACAATGATAAAAACCACGAGGCTAAAGAGGACATCTGCTGAAGAGGGGGGTGGGGGTGGGTCTAGAAAAAGCGTGACTGATGGGATCATGAGGTCCCAGTCACACCAACAGCAGAGCTCTAAACGGGCATCATCAGCGCGCGCACTCGCTCTCACTCTCGCTCTCGCTCTCTCTCTCTCCCTGTAGACAAAGTCACCTTCACCTGGTGCCCTTCCTGTCTAGGCTGTGTTTAAATTTTATAGAAACGTCAAAAGATACTGAGAGCCTGATAAGAACCTGTTCACTGCATCAGAGATGGAGACCAGAGGCTGATGTCATTTCTTACTTACTCCGATGTACGGATGACCTGTGTTAAAAACATTTTGGCTGAGTGAGACAGGGTAGTGAATGTGTGGGTGTGTGATCCCAGTAAATTAAACAGTTCTATTGGTGCTTAAGTTATGTGTTTGAAATTTCCACACACAACCTGGAAAGCATACCTTTTCTATGAATCGGCCTCTAAACCGCAATTCTTCAGAGTAAGTATTTGTGGTGCTGCTGGTTATGGTCTCAGCCAATGGCAGACTGTGGCCGGTCTCAGTAATATTCCACTGCAGTGTTGAGATCCCCGAGGACTTTTTTTTAAACCTCATTTACATATTTTAAAACATGTAATCTAAACATGTATAGACAGTTGTTTTTATTCATTTACAGCATTTATGCCAACTGTTTTAACACAATAAAAAACTTTCAGTGTGTTAATACGCATGTTAGCTTGTCTGAGTGACTGGGGCTGGGGGGAGTGGACTGCGTGTTTATTTAAAAGGTTAATTTCACTGGGAGATTCTGTGGCTGATCCAAAGCGACCAGACAAAAGGAGTGCTATGCAGCATCCAGTCCGAGGAAGCTGACACGTCCCACCATCGTCTCAAATTCAGGACACATCTGTTACTCCTCTGTGTCTCTCCAGCTGCAGCTATGTGTGTGTGTGTGTGTGTGTGTGTGTGCACGTGCAAGAGATAGGAGTGAGTGAAGAACTGTGTCGCGTAAACCGGTCCGAGTGAATGACTGTCTGTAGCCCGTGTGAGGGACTGTCTGTAGCCCGAGTGAAGGACTGTCTGTAGCCCGTGTGAGGGACTGTCTGTAGCCCGAGTGAAGGACTGTCTGTAGCCCGTGTGAAGGACTGTCTGTAGCCCGTGTGAGGGACTGTCTGTAGCCCGTGTGAGGGACTGTCTGTAGCCCGTGTGAGGGACTGTCTGTGTGAGTGAAGAACTTTGCATCCTAACGAGTGGCACCCTTCAAACCTCTGGTGCCAGCTGGCTTCCCATCGCAAAGGTCTGGTTGTCTGGATCCTGTGAGGTTCAGCTGGTGTTTGTAGTCCTGGTGAGGAGGTTTTGGGTTGGGTGGGGTCTGTGCTTGTCAGTGCGGAGGGATTACACAGCAGCAGCTGTTAATTCAATCCTGGTGAATTGCTCATTGTCCCCCTTCTTCGTATTCCACAAACACTGTTCTCTGTTTTCTGCCTTTCATTTTCTCTCTCTCTGCTTTTCTGATCTCTATTCCTTCCTGTGTGGAGATGATTTTGTGAATGAAATCAAAGATTTTCTGAATCAATCCCTCCAAACTGTGGCTTGGATAACCTTGTCCTCAAACAGCCTTATGTTCAGTGTGCTGTAGAAAAGTGCATAAAGGAAACTTTTGGCTCCAATTGCTACTCAGGTGAATGCTAATTGATGAAACCAGGGCTGGGTGGTTTGTGACATGTGAACTAGACTGTCTTACTGCTGAGAGGACATCAGTCCACAGTCTCGGTCAGCCCATATAAATCATGAGCTGTTGTTGTTTAGTTAAGCAGACGATGTGTTGTTATTAAAACATCTGAGCTGTTTTGTCATTCTCAGGGGGTTATTCTTGTCCTGAAAACGTGTGAATATGGAATTATGCAAATGATTTCCTCCGGATATACATGTAAATATTTAAAAATAAAATTTGGAGAGATGTAGCCAGAAGTGTATTTATCCTCAGTTTAATTGTTTATTTTCTCTAATTCTTTCTCCCATCTGTATTTAGAGACGATTTAAAGTGTGTATTAAAAATACATCAGTTCTCATATATATATTTTTTTCTTTTCAGTTTTCTTCTGACACAAAGTGTCCTTTCTAACAGTTGCTATCTGTGTGTATACTCTGTTTCTGATCTGAATGAATCATTGCGAGCTATATGCCACTACACAAAAAGAAGCATCGACCACCAATCCTGTGCTCTTTCACTCATCACCATGACAACTGCTGTACCACAAGCACAATCTGGAGAGGAAGACGCCAGCCATTTCGTGTCAGGAATAACAGAAACAGGTTCACTGGTGTGCAGGTCTGGAGAAGATACGCCAGCCATTTTGTGTCAGGGGTAGCAGAATCATGTTTATTAGTGTGCAGGTCTGAAAAGGGGGGTGGCAGCCATTTTGTGTCAGCAGAAGCTGAATCAGGTTCACTTCTGCAAGTCTGAAGAACTGTGTAGATAAGCGGTAGTCTTTATTTAGGGTGTATGTAAAAATAAATTGAAATTTTTTTTAACAATTAACCATTAACAACAATTTATGATGTGGCTAGATAGTCTAGTTTCTGTGTAATGTGTTTAGCATGGGATCTATTGGCTGAAATGTTAAGCTGAAGAAGTTTGATTGGGAGGCTCGATGAGTTGTTTAAATGTGTGTCTTCTCAGTAGAAGATTTAGTGCATCATTATACAGCAACCGCTAAAAGTATGTGAAAGATTGTGTGTGCTTGTATGCAAGTATGTGTATGTCTTAGCGAAAGAGGTGGTGTGCTTGAATGGGAGTAGATGTATGTGTTAGTAAAAAAGAGAGGCTGGGTTGGTAAGAGAAAGATTGAGTGTTTGTGGGCTGTAATGTTACCGAGTTACTAAGAGGCTTGTTATGTCACTGCCTGTAAGATACTCCTCTTAGGAGTTAGTCATAGCCTGAGTTCATTGTTGTGGCGTGGTCCAAAAATAGCTAATTTTAGACATGACTCTCTCTTTCCTGGGTAGGACTGGTTTAAATCCGCACTTTCAGACATGGACATGCTGTGGGCAGTAAAGCGGCAACTCCCTCCCTAACTGCAGCTCCATTCGGAGACAGCCCTTTGCTCCTTGGTAGAGACGGCTGCTCTCTGTGTGTGTGGCTCCTGCAGCTGGCCTGAGAACAAGGCCCCCCGTCAAAGCCCCGTTGCGAAACCCGCATCGAGGCACCGCCATATACATGTGGACAGCCTCCCCCATGCTGGGTCTCTGGGGCGCGTACGCCATGCGGCCTTTCACAGAACAGCGCGTTTCAGCCACGGCTGAATAAGCTACGCACGCCCTTGCCGTTCCCCACAAATCTGAGCCCTTCTCTGGGAAACCGCTGCAGTTGTTCATCATGTTGAGGACGTCGAGGAGATTCGAGAATCGTGGAAAACGCATTGTCTCCGATTTAATCGGTATACTGCGGGATGCTGATTAAAAGGACTTTTTGGTGTTACCGACGACGCACAAGAGAAAAGACCGTGCATGATTGCCGGCTTCAGGTAGTTCGCTCTCCCAGGAACCATTTTGTGGGATTGTGCAAGGCCCATTTGGGTTCGGGAGTTGCTTTAGCCTGCTAGGGACATTTAGCGGTACAAGATTAAAATCTGCCAATTCAAGAAAGCTCGACTGTTTCCTGGAAACAACCGCAACGGCTGCAAAAACGGACGCTTCAAGTGAGGAGTTCAGAGGAAACTTTATTTTGAAATGTCAGTGTTCAAAGAGAAAACAAACAGCAATATAAATATTAGCATATAAAATAAGAGTAACACAGGAGCGCTGACCTAAGCAGTGAATAAGAGTGCTAATCCAGCAGAATATAGACAAGCAATATATCGGACACACATTAATATATCAATTTATATAGACAGGAGAGGGACCTCAGCAGCAGAATGCACAATAGAAATCACAGACACAAAGGGAAAAAAAAAGTTATAGTTGGTTAGAAACACTTTTTTTGGAATTTTTTTGCGTTTTGTGTTTTTTTTTGTTAGTTCTGGGTGTTAAAAGAGAAAGAAACACAAAAATATGCACACCACATTTCACAGGTTTCTAACTACATTTGTGTGTCTTATTTGAGTGTTTTAGTTCTTTTATTTACACCAGGTTTTAGTCTGTGAGCTCAATGTTACTATAGCACTACACTTTTTCTGACTTTCGTCTTTTTTTCTGAAAAATATGCTAAACATTCCAGTAGTAGCAACATTTCAGGGCTTTAGGCTGAATCTCATCTCATCTCATGGCGGTCAATACAGACACGACCAGACAGGGACTATTTACACAGGGGGAGAGATTAATACAGACTGGGAGTAGATTCCGGGCAGGGCCTAGGGGTTTGGCTAGACGGACCAAGGCCAGTAATGCATGATGCTCAGTGTTGCTCCATGGTTTCGACAGAAGAACCATCTGGACCAGATGCCACCTGCTATCTGTATGGCTACTTTCACCATTCTCTACCGGTCCACCTACGAACACGGGGAATACCGATCAGCTGTTTACCACCGTTCTCCCCTCTCTTCCTCCACTCACAGTGAGTGAATGGACAGCCACGACCAGCTCTGGATTGCAATGAATCAGGCTTACGTTTAGCTGTGGTCTGAAGATACTGGCACTGTGAGAAAGCTATAGCATCATGGCATTCACTACAGTAATGTCCAAAGCAGCCAGAAGTCATGGCCAGAATGCAGCCCAACCCACCACAGGACGGTACAATCGGCAGCTGGCTGTCAGTTTGGGGAGAGCGGTGCAAAAAGCCTCCCCTGGACTAGTGAGGAACCAAATTGAGAAGGCCATAAAAGGAGGAGCTCTACAGGGAGGGGCCGGCTGCCTTTAAACTGGGAACTGTGAAATCATCGCCCCGTGACATTATGGCTGCTCTGATGCAGGGCCACCGATTTACTACCACTTATGTTAGAAAAGCATTTTGCCAATGTGGAGAGCTGAAATGTAAAAATGTTCTGCTCTAATTCTAAGAGTGTTTGAAATACTCAATTAGCCATCACTAATAAAACAAAGCATCATCCAGAGTTAATGTTACTTAACGTCTAAATAGCTAAAGCAATGTTGCCTCTTTTTACCCCCAAAAAATGAACACAGCGGCACTATCGTCCGAAGAAAGACGATGCTTCTCCCTTAGCAAGCCAAAGCTGGTTTTCTTCATTACTTAATGCATAGTTTAACATCTGTGGTTTTTAAGTCTTGAGTAAAGGACAGATCATGCAAATTCATAAGGAACTCAAATAACAGTGCCATCATTGTCACCACACATAGCAACTACTTGCATTTAAAGTAACAGAAACTTCAATATGAGACGAGTGTTTCATTAAAATGGATCATATTTATGTTATTCAATACTATATATTCAATACTTAAGAGGGAATCCCCCAAAAAAGTTTCTACTGAGCTTCTAAATTTTGAAATCCGTCTGGATTAAATGACAGACAATACATAATTTTTTTTTGTCTTTCGATCACCCATCCCACATTTAAAAACTAGGAAACGATTCCAAGTAGCTCATGTTATCATACAGCACATTGTACGCACACTGCATGGTTGGATGGGAAGAGAGAGAGAAAAAAAAAGACGTTAAATCATCCAATTGTAACCCACGCAATGCTCCATTCATCACAAACTTTGGGATGTTCAGATCAATCGCTGCACGGAAACCGGACCTACAGGAGCCTTGATTTGACGGGACTCTATTCCGGTTGCCGTAGCTCCTACTTTTTCTCCTTCTTGGCGGACTTCTTCTTGCTGGCGGGGGTCTGGGCAGCCTTGGGGGCATCGGTCTGAGCCGGGGGAGCCGGCTGCGGCTGCGGCTGCGGCTGCGCCGGGGGTAGGGCCTGCTGCTGATTGGCCGTCAGCGTGGCGGTGCTGCCCGGGATGTAGACGTTCTGGCGGTAGTCGGGCACGTGCTGCAGGGTGAACTGGGGTCCGTAGCGGGTGCTGAGGCCCATGGTGCCCGGGGTCAGAGTAGCGGTCGCCTCGCTCACCTCTGAGAGAGCAAGAGAGAGAGAGACGGAGAACGCGTGAGACAAAAAAACCACAAAGAGCATGTAGCAAACATACGCAGGAACAGAGTTTGTGACTTTATACAAACTCAACAGGGGACTGAGTGAGGAGTGACCATACTTCAACTAGACCCAAGTCTCAACAGTAGTGTGTGTGTGTGTGTCATTTCCGTGTGAGCGAGAGAAAAAGAGAGAGAGAGAGAGAGAGAGAGAGACGACTCTGGGCTCAGCTTTCAGCTTACGTTTTCCTCCCAGCTGCGCACTGTAGAGCAACCCTGGCTGCCCCCGCAGTCTTGGGCCAGCGCTGACTGTGGAAACCGGTGAAGTTATTGTGTAAGCTTAGACCAAGGGGAGGAGAGAAGACAGTGGAAAGAGTGAGGCGGTCTCTGGCGGAGCACGGCATGATGTGTAGTGCTCGACTGACAGCCGGACCACCCCTGGCGAAGCTGGCGATTGTGTGTGTGTGTGTGCGCGCGTGAGTGTGCATGTTTGTGTTTCTGTGCGTATGTGTGCATGTTTGTGTGGGTGTGTGTGTGTGTGCGTGCGCGTGAGTGTACATGTTTGTGTTTCTGTGCGTGTGTGTGCATGTTTGTGTTTCTGTGCATGTGTGTGCATGTTTGTGTTTCTGTGCATGTTTGTGTGGGTGCGTTTGTGTGTGTGTGTGTGTGTGTGTGTGCGCGCGCTAACATTTTTCCCGAGTCACTGCAGACATCAGGCAGGAGTTTATACTACGCTTGGTCGTCCCCAAGTGCTTTGCTTTTCAAGCCTGCCTGCCGCCTTTTCACAACAGCCAAAGCACTTCACCTGATTCAAATGCTGTGTGACATGCGAGCCCTGTCCACAGTTTGCATACACACAAGGCCCAGCAGGGCTCCCGCAGCCCGTCTCCAGCCAGGTGTGTTTGAGTAAACGCGGCCAGACTCCATAGGGACACATACCCAATCAGCCCAAACTTCGTTGGGTTCTACCCAACCAGATCAGCACACCAGATCCTGCAGCTCTGTGTTAATGCTGCAATAAGCAAGCCAGCTACACCCCATAGAGACATCGAGCAAAATCAGACAATCCAACAACGATAAAAAACCTAAGTTGTAAATGCCAGCTGGGAGAATTTTTTACGCAGCATTAACCCAAGGACAGCACTTCTTGCGTACCCAGTCTGATAGTCCTCCATCTAAGAGACAACAGGGCTTCACCAGGCTGAGAATGACCAAATTCCTGATCAATTTGGGAACTGAGCGCTTAAAAAAACAGCAGCAAAACCTTCTCTTGCAATTCATTAATGGAATCCACAGACATTGTTCAGAGTGAAAAATATTACAAGTGAAGTGTTGTTTACTGCAGTCACATGAACAGAAAACATACATTCATTTCACTAAGCCTGTCTGAGGCTTCAAAAGCACCAAAACGCTGTATAATTTGACAAATGCCATAATCATATTTGCCCCTCTCTTTCCCCCTTATTCACAGGAACAACGTCTGTCAGAGGCACACTCGTTTAACGGGGGGCAGGAACAGGGTAGTGTTGTTTCTCCCTGACCCCATGCGACCGTACAGTGTGAAGATAAGTGTGAGGAGGATGAGTACAGAGAGGAGAGAAAAGACAACTCCAGACTTACCATTGGCTGCTGCCATCAGGGCCTGGAGCTGTTCTGCCTCAGTGGGGGGGTTGGGCCAGGGTCCAGTTCCTGCCATAGCACCCGATTCTTCAGGGCGGGGTCCAGCTCTGCAGAGCAGCAGAGAGGTTAGTAACAAAAAACACTCACACAATGCACACACACGCACACACACACACACACGAACGCAGGCTTTCACAACACGCACACGCAGCTTGCACACACACTCAAACACCATGACACATACAAATAGTAAATATACACACGCATGTGCGCACACTTTTGCAACCAACACGCTCAGCAGGCATACACACATACACATTCACATACCAGACACACACCAAGCACGCATGCATGCACACACACGCGCACACACACACACACACACACACACACACGCAAGCCTGTGCAGAGGCAGGCAGCCATTTCGCATTAGTGCTGCAGTACAGAAGGAAACGATGGCTGAAAGCAGACAGAGCAGGCAACGTGAGCAGACAGGTGTGGTCAAACAGGTGTTATTGAGAGCGACGGTAGCTTCAACATGCACCAATGACCACCTGCGGATTGTCTGCACTTGTCCTGTGATAGGCTAGGTTCTCAGAGATGTGCACTGTGGAAGCAGAGGACAGCTGGAGTATGATACAAAACTAACTGAAGTTACACCATAAATACTGTCAACAGGTTGCACTGTCCATAACTCCAGGAAAGCCGCCCATAAGCACAGCAAAAAAAACTAAACAAAAAAAACACCCAAAACAAAACACTGTCCAATGATACTGTATGATTTTACGTGTAATGGAGGGAATCTAACTAACATCTATTATAGCTTGTGTCCAAGCATGCGATTGCATCACTATCCCTCGCTAATAAAAGACAAATGTGTTGAGTTGAATCCTGATCACACAAACTCCTGCATCACAGCCGTGTAGCATCGTGGGGAGAAGGGCGAGAAAGGCAGCTATTGGTCCAGCAGTATTCCAGGAATCTCCATCAGGCTGTACACCCTTAGCAACACAGAGGGGTTACATTTCTGGACTTTTACGAGGGGGCCATTAAAATCAAAGGCCTCCGAGCTCATTAAAAAACAGTAGATAGAATGGCCTGGTAGATCATATAAGCCACATGGTGACAGAGGAAGTCCCTTTACACAGGAAGTGGCTCTAAACAGGAAAATAAGAGGGAAAAGTTGGCAGGACCTCTCTGTGAAAGGTGCAAGGAAACACGAACAGGCCACCGGTGCGGGGCGTCTCAGTCAGTCTGGAAAAAATTAGCTCAGGGGTGAACCCAGACATTGATTCAATTTGATGAGTTGGATATCCTGTCACACGGGCTGTTTGTTAGCCATCCTGAGATCAGCTCATCTCAGGGCAAGAGAGGATAGACACAGGATCAGCAGCTAGCCATTTGACAATGCTCCCACAACCCTGCTGCACTGCATTAACATAGACTGCTGGCGTGAGATTAACCATAAAATCTCACATATGTATGGTACACAGCACCAGAAGGTGAAGGGTCTTTGTGAAAATGTTATTTTATTATTATAAAACCAAATTACTGGGTTTGAGACAACGACCCCGCCGTAGAACCATGGCAAACAATTTAATGTCCAACACTACTACTTGTAAATCACAATTTGCATTAATGTAATTATTACAATAACCATTATTCCTGCCAAGTTCCTATTTCCTATTGGAAAAAGTATTACAACATGGTTCTAAGTGTAATTTGATTAAATATTCCAGACTGATTCTGTTTTGTATTATTGACATCTTCACCCCATCTTAGTCATCCCGGAAGCTATGATATAACACAGATACAGACACAATGACAGACTACAGATGATAGACAAACAGACTACCCTAAAGGAAAGGGTACACATTACACAGCTTAGCAAAGCCTAGCCAGTAGCACTGAGACAGGACCTGGAGCACATCTACGCGCAGCTCCACCCCTACCTACACCACTATACCTCGTTTTCCCATACGGAGTCCATCTTTGCTGTGTTGTGTGGAACCTGTACTGACTGAGAAAGAAAAAAGGGGTGCGGTTCAGCCACCTTCCACGGACTGTCTACCTCTTGCTGCACCCGCCACTCCATGCCCGCCAGGGCGACCGATGTGGCTCAACCTTGACGCCAAACCCAGACTGCACCCCAAAGCCCTCTCTATTACACCTAGCACCTGTGAGCCCCTGCCCCTAGCACGTACACGCGTGTGTGTGTGTGTGTGTGTCTCTGTGTGAGAACAGAAAGGAGGACACTCACCCACTGGGCCCAGGCCTCTGGTTCTGAGAAAAGCGCCAGTCTGCGTTGGGTGGTTTTTGCTGTAAGGAGTAAAAGAAAGACTTGTTGAATATCAAACATCACTGACACATTAAAGGGAGAGATTTAGGCTGCTGGTGGGAGCAGGAGCAGGGCCAGTACTGGAGTCCCAGGACTCAACCCCAATCTTTTACAAAGCTCAAGACGGTGGACTCAATCTAACAGAGAACATGTGAGTTAGACCAAAATTTAAACCAGAAACACATTTTGAGTATGATCTGCATTATTATGGCTGTCGAAAATAGAAAATGCCTCAGTACATATAACAGAACTAATTAATTATTATCTGGTGTAGTCGTTTTCCTGATCGGAAATGTTACACATAGGTCATGTGAAAAATGTTCTTCAGATGCTGAAAGTTAAAGGATTTCCCTGTGAAGATTCAGCTGTTTAAACAGCAAGCAGGACAAATGACCTCAGGTGCTCTCACAAAGCCATGCCTCAGATGGAGTTTCACTTCATCAAAAGAGTTTGACATCATCAACAAGTATCAGTAAACAGTAACTATGCCTGTCACCAATATGAACCAGTTTAACTCCTACTGTGGCCTCCTTGGGAAGCACGGTCCATAGAAAAAGAGCTCAGCCAACCTCTACCTCACTTCTCTAGAAAAGATTACCCCACCTCCAAGCCACCTTGCCTCTGTACAACTGTACCAAACACAGCATCGCACCCACACACTTACGCACACAAAGACACAGAGGTCCACTTCTAACCAACAGAAAGTGAATACTAAATATTAGGTCTGTTGTGTTTCTTGGATGTGCTCCCATTTACTTCTTAAATAAGTGACCCCAGAAGTGAAGTACCATAACAGGTAAAGGCTAATACAGCATGGACAGACATCATCTTGGTTAGCTCTCTCACAGACACAGTGCAAGTATTAAACTAAAAGTACATACATGCCAGACTCTCATTGGCTGAGACAGAAGCTTCACCTCAGTGGCAGTGGGAACAGAAGGAAGCCTCACCTCATTGCCTGTGCTTACAGGAAGAAGCCTCACCTCATTGGCTGCAGCCACTAGGTGTTTTCTGGATAGCGTCATGCTCAGTGTGTCATGACTCATCATGGGGGTTTTTACGAACACAAAGTCACTGCGGCTGGAAAGCGTGGAGTAGCAGGGCCTGTAGGTGTGGGTGTTCACCTCAGGGTGTTGCCCCACCACCTCCACATACTTAATGGGCCCGTCAGTATTGAGCCTCAGTTGCAGGTTCTTCTGGGAGGGCTGGCGGTGAACGTGCCTGGACCTCAGGCTGCGGCGGGGGATACAGCAGTTGTCCGTGTGGTCACCCCTATGCCTCAGGCACCACACCATGAGGGCCATGAATGTCAGGAAGGACACAGCTGAAACGCAGCCCAGGGAGACAATCAAGTAGAGAGTCATGTCGGATAGGCCGCCATTAGGCGATGTTCCCTTGGTGTTGGTGGAGATATGGAGGTCCTTCTCCTCCACAACAATGGAGACAGCCACAGTGGTGGAGAGAGAGGGGCTCCCGTTATCCTGCACCACTACCACAATGTTGTACACAGGGCCTTCTTCCCGGTGCTCATCCTCCTCCTCCTTACTCAGCCGCCTGGCTGTCCTCAGCTCCCCAGTGTGAGGTCCTACGCGGAAGAGACTGGAGTGCTGGCCGGGGGAGATGCTATAGAGCAGCCAGGCGTTGTGCCCGCTGTCAGGGTCCACGGCCACAATCCTGCTCAGGAAGAAGCCGGCTGGTGCATGGCGGGGCGCCGTCAGACGCAGGGTGCTGCCAGCCGGGAAAACGGGGTACACCACAGCAGGGACGTTGTCGTTCTCATCCACCACAAACACATGCACCGTCACGTTAGCCGCCCGCGGCGGTGTCCCAGCGTCCTTGGCCTGCACCACCAACTGAAAGGCCTTTAGCCGCTCGTGGTCCAGTGAGCGCATGGCCCGGATGTGTCCCTCCTCTGGGTCAACGTAGACATAGGATGACACCGACACGCCGTCGATCGCGCTCTCCAGGACAGAGAAAGAGAGGCGGGCGTTCTCGCCAGCATCTCGGTCCGATGCCGAGACGGTCAAGATTGCCACGCCAGGGGCGTTGTTCTCCGCCACCTCTGCCATGTAGGATGGCTGCGAGAAGACAGGGGCGTTGTCATTCACGTCAGCGAGACTCACGGTAAAGGTGGATTTTGATGAGAGGGGAGGGGAGCCAGAGTCTGTTGCTGTAACCACGATGGTGTACTCAGACTGAGTCTCCCTGTCCAAGTGACCCTCTGTTACCACAGTGTAATGATCCCCAAAGGAGGACATGAGCTTAAACGGCAACCCTTTGCCAATGTGCAGCGTCACCTCAGCATTTTTCCCAGAGTCTTCATCCTCAACGTTGATAAACGCCACAACAGTGCCTGGTTCCGTGTCCTCTTTAATTGGATTCATCAACAGATTTAAAGTCAAAACTGGGGTATTGTCATTCACGTCAGTGACTTCAACTTTAATATTACAGGAGCCCTCCATAGCCGGGCTCCCTTTGTCCCTGGCCTGCACGGTGATGTCGTACACATTCGCAACTTCAAAGTCCACTTCTCCAGTAACTTGGACCTCTCCTGTTACTGAATCCACACTGAAAAGCTTGAGGATGCGTTCTGGGGTATACTTACTGAACATGAAGGAGATCTCCCCATTTAATCCGCTGTCGGCATCAGTAGCATTCAGTTTAGTAACTAAAGTACCAGGGGGAGAGTTTTCTAGCAGACTGACTTTTTTTGTGGGTTGGCCAAAAACTGGAGCGTTGTCATTCACATCCAAAACTTTAATAACCACCAGAGAAGTCCCCGATTTCTCAGGCCTCCCCCCGTCCAGCGCAGTGAGCAGAAGTTGGAATGTGGCCTGCTTTTCTCTGTCTAGAGCCTTCTCTAACACAAGTTCGGGAAACTTGCTGCCGTCACTTTTAGTTACAACATTTAAAACAAAACAGTCGTTCGAACTTAGAAGGTAAGTCCGTAGTGAGTTGGTGCCCACATCTGGGTCCTGTGCGCTCTCCAAGCGAAATCTGGCCCCCGGCATGGCTGCCTCAGAAATCTCCAGGGATATATTTCTGGTAGGGAACTGGGGTGCGTTGTCATTTACATCCTCGACTAACACAACCACGCGGAAAATTTTTGAAGGGTTTTGAAGCATAATCCTAACATTTAAAGTGCAAACCGAGTTTAATTCACACAAGCGTTCCCTGTCAATAGTATGTTTAATTACCAAAGCACCGTTACCGTTTACTTCAAAATACTGAGCACCCGAATCCATGACGACCTGTAAATTTCTTTCCGTAATCATTGCAAGGTCGAGCCCCAAATCTTTAGCAATATTCCCCACAACGGAGCCAGGTTGTAACTCTTCTGCTATAGAATAAGTGAGCTCCATCGCACCGACAATCCAGCACTTCCAAGACAAAAACAGCCACAGAGCGAGACACTCCACAGCCCGTTTCCTCTTTCTGCATTCCATTGTAGAAATCCGCAGATTCAAGGAAAAATAATAACCTTTATCCTAATAAACTCATGTTCCAGTTATAATCCACACTACCTGGTTTTGAAAGAGGATTCCCTTTCGCGCAAAACATCCACGAGACCGTTTGAATAATCCATGACGTCGCCAAAATTTTCGGCAAAAAGAAGAGGAGAAAACGATACTTTTTTCGCCACCCCTGAAGTTTCCCGCAATGGAGCACAACTCTGCTTCAGTGAGGGGCGGAGGGCTGATTACGTCACACAGCCATGCGCCAATTGGAGAAGAGAGCTCCTCCGTTCTATTGGAATATATTTTTTTCTAGACCATCACTGTTACACAGAGACCTAACAAAACAAGATCGTACCGTGGTCTTGCAACAACAAAAATATACTTCCGCCAGCACAAAACCAAAAGGAAACAATCGGAAACAACCATAGCAAGGCACAAGGCAACTAGGCACAAGGCAACTAATTTGTCAAACTTTCACACCAAGTTGAAGCTAGGAATATAACGGTGTTGTTAACGAAAGAGATTATATCTTATTACACGGTGAATTTTTCAACATGCATTACTTAGTTCCGGGGTTCCAAATCCTGGCCAAGCATTCTATAAAAGAGGAGCACATCTCTGGAAATCAACCTCAATAATCTGAGATTAGTTCAAAATATTTCAATTGGATACATAATTAATCGATTCAACATCTTCTTTACTTCACTAGATTAAAATCTGCATGTGTACGCAGGGGACCTACGGGATCAATATCGGAAAACCTAGCTTCCTACCCATCGCTGATAAACGTTAATTACATGTAATTGTTTAACACGCCGCAAGAGGGCATGCACCTAAAGGTTTTGTTGTCAAGTTTTCGCTAATTCAACAGTCATTTGAACTGTTTTAAAGGAATCAACAACTCTGATATCTAAAAACAACAAGGTTCATTACATTTGCAGACCTAAAAAATTAACTGAATAAATGTATATTAAATTATCTTGAATTTATACGGGTATGGATAAACGTCATGACATGAAGCTAGTAACGATCTAAAGTGTTTAGATCGTTAAAGAACGTATATATTAAATGAATATAATTATGTTAATTAATTAGTTAGGATTATATACAACATAGCTACGTACACGCTGTTTATGGTTGGAGCTCGAATTGCAGGTGCATCGGCCCCAGAAAGAGGAACAGCTTTGAAAACAGTGAAGGCAGACCCCAAACAAGAAAGAGGAAAAGTGGTCACAAGTCGGAGCACACCGACAGTGAGAGATGGACACTCAACCGAACAGTTGCCAAGAAATTATTAGCAAACTCAATCTAAAGCTTTGAGACTATGCTACACTCTACGCGGTGAGCTTCACGAAGCCTATTTTGGTATAGCTGCCAACTGAAAACCGCTTGTAACCAAAGCATTCGCGTAAACTGGTGTAATGAGCACAAAACATGGACTTCTGAGCAGTGGAAGACAGTAACATGGTCTCATGAGTCGCAGTTTGCTGTTTTCTCCCCCAAATCTGGATCTGTTTGGAAAAAGCCAAATGAAGCCTTAAACCCACAATTTCTGTTTCCAACTGATAAATGAGGTGGTGGATCTGTTATGATATCGTGGGAGTCATTGTGACCTATTGCTACTCGGTATAGTAGAATCACGGTTAATGAATATTGTTTTGCATACTGCTAAATTGTTTGCAGGTTGAGTGGCTTCACGAACACTAGGACAGTCAAGCACATTGTATAGCTTCCTCAATCACCGGACCTAAACATCATTGACCCTTTATGGAAAGTTCTGGAACAGAGGGTGCGGAACAGATATCCACTTCAATAATAAACATAAACCGGAGGCATTTTTTTTTTGAAGAATGGTCCAATATTCTACTAGAAACCGTATAAACTGGCATTACAGTAGTCCAAGGTGGACTCAAGCTGTTCTGAATGCAAAGAAGTAGTTTAACGCTAACTGCATTCACACTGTAAGAGACTTCACAAAGTAACTATGCTTCGAATTGAGGATAGTTAAGAAAGTTAAGAAAAACAAGTAGCTTACTCTTGATGGTTAATGAAAGCTAAAAAGTAGCAAAATAGTAGGGAAATATATAAATTCGCATTTATCAGAGCCTACCAGAGTCACCCATTGCACGATGGTCGCCAGATGTCTCCCAAATTGGCTAAACATGTTTTCAGTTACTGTGCTTTGAATTTAAAATGCTGGAGTTGTTGAAGCCGAAAGTTGAGTGTGCTGCGATTTGATTAGCTTTATTTGCATTTGCTGCAATTAATATGAATTTGTAAACAGAAAATAAGTACTCATTATTGATTTTCATCAATAACAAACAGCTATTGTACTGGATCTCTATAGTTATTTTTAATTCAAGTATAACGTCAAATTAAACTTTTATTTTTCAGTAAGAGGATTATTACACTTAAAGGAAAACGAAAGAGTGAAATCGTATAACGGAGTTGAATCTGAAGCATAAAATCAAGGAAACACATAATAGAAACACACCAAATAACTTTTGTTTATTATAATCAGTCGTTATAATAACGGTTGTATTATTATTATTATTATTATTATTATTATTATTATTATTATTATTATTATTATTATTATTATTATTATTTAGTGGA
>JAOVYW010026036.1:12449-31086 GCA_025775045.1 Hiodon tergisus | reverse complement strand
CTGTTATCTGTATGCTTCTCTGCGATTGAGTCTGTGCTGGTGCTGTTATCTGTATGCTTCTCTGCGATTGAGTCTGTCCTGGTGGTGTTATCTGTATGCTTCTCTGTGATTGGACGTGCCATCTGCTTGCACTTTTTACTCTTGTTTTTGCTTTGTCGTCTCAGGCGGAAGGATGAGTCATCCTCCAGCGACGAGGACCACAGGATGGCCAAGCAGACCCCCGGTCCTACCCAATCGGACCCTCCTCTCCCTCCTGGGGGCGTATCCTACAAGAAGACCCTCCGTCTCTCTTCTGAGCAGCTGGTGAGGCCCAAAGGCCTAGTGTTATGAGGGTGTTAATTGTCAGACAGCCATTCAAATGTAGCTATGATTTAGTAATTTAGAGATTTTTCTATTTCACTCTTGGATACTCTTGATCCATCTAAACACCTGATTCAGAAACTGGTGGCATTTACCTGCCCCCCCCCCCCCCACCCCCTTCTGTCCAGTTGAGCTTGCAGCTGAAGGATGGGCCCAATGATGTGCTGTTCAGTGTCACCACTCAATACCAGGGCACCTGTCGCTGCCAGGGCACCATCTACCTGTGGAACTGGGACGACAAGATCATCATCTCTGACATCGACGGCACCATCACCAGGTACGGAGGAGTTTGATCAAGTCAGGAAAGTTCTGCTTCTTGGTCTTTCAAACCTTTTTCACATAACCTTTGTAAATCAATCAGATTTCAGTGCTACTCTCAGTGCTAACTGAGAACTCACATGGAGAGGGTTCTGACTGTGTAACACAAGGTGGAAGCAAAAGAGCTCTATTTGTGGCCTTGGTCAGCACGTGTCCCCTGCAACGAGAGCGATACTGGTAATAAATAATGAACATTCTGCGGTAGTGATTTAGTGCTGTGCTTTAATCTCTTCTGCGTTCTGGGTGACCTGCAAGTCGTCCCCCATTCACGTGTTCTTCTGGCTTATGTTCTAAGCAGCTCGGATTGATAAGTTGGAACGTGATTCTCAGGTCAACGCCCATCAGGCTTTCTCCATGTTTCTGCAGATCCGATACACTGGGACACATCTTACCTACTCTGGGCAAAGACTGGACTCATCAGGGCATTGCCCACCTATACCACAAAGTCAGCCAGTAAGTTCATCCCCTGTTCAAGGCAACGTTTGTCATAAGGTCCAATTCCTTTTTAAATATTTGTTTTTAGTTTTTTTTTTGCCTGGTGTGACCATGACCATGTGCATGTCTGCACACAATATTTCACTTATCTAAAATAGCTTGATACCAGATAATGTTTTCAACCACAATCCTGGTCCTGCAGAAAATCCATGAGTCCTACCTGTGGCTGTCATTCTAAATGTGGGTGAGACCGAGGCTGTTTGGCCCATAACCCCAGTCGTTCACTGTCCAACAGAAATGGGTACAAGTTCTTGTACTGCTCGGCTCGGGCGATCGGGATGGCAGACATGACCCGGGGATATCTGCACTGGGTCAATGAGAGGGGCACCATGCTGCCCCAGGGCCCCGTCCTGCTAAGTCCCAGCAGCCTCTTCTCTGCCCTGCACAGGTTAGACACCAGGCCAACTGCTACCTACAAGTGTCTTGTTCTTGCACGTTTACTGCAGGTTTTGCATTGAAATGACAGTTGGAAGGAATATCTTCTGTTTAGTAATATTTCTGTTACTAAATTCCAGTTAACTCGAGTACATGCTAAATGGTACCCTTGAAAGTTCACCGATACCATAGGCCAAGGTTGTTAGGTTTTGTTACCGGTGTTTCCCCCACCATTAAACAGCCGTAGTGGGCTGCCATGCCAAAGAGTACGGAGGAAAAAACATCGGTTATTCAGAAGCATTGGATTTGTTTTCATTTATGTGACAGTTGTATTTCAGACATTTATATATAGCGGTCCCACCATCTTACCTACATGCATCGCACACCTTCAGGTTTTCGGGGGGACAAACTGAATGTTGTTACTGCTTGTTTTA
The DNA here is from genome assembly GCA_025775045.1 of Hiodon tergisus. Lineage (NCBI taxonomy): Eukaryota > Metazoa > Chordata > Actinopteri > Hiodontiformes > Hiodontidae > Hiodon > Hiodon tergisus. The sequence continues at coordinate 29,104 of JAOVYW010026036.1, read as the reverse complement.
GTAGTCATTGACCTGAGACCCCTTTGCCTTTGGTGATACTCTCTTTCTCTCTGTTTTAGAGAAGTCATTGAAAAGAAACCAGAGAAGTTCAAAATTGAATGTCTGACTGACATCAAAAACCTCTTCCATCCAAACACTGAGCCTTTTTATGCGGCGTTCGGAAACAGACCTACTGTAAGTTCAGTCTGCTTGAGAGAAAGGGACGAGGGGGATCGTATTATATGGACCAAACCAACATCTTTCTCACGCTTTCTTGTTGATGTTTTCTGGTAGGATGTGTATTCATACAAGGAAGTTGGAGTTCCTCTAAACCGAATATTTACAGTCAACCCGAAAGGGGAACTGGTTCAAGAACACGCCAAGACCAACATTTCGTCGTGAGTGCGCGGCTCCTGAGAAACGTGGCATTATCATATTCTGCATTGACTTTCTTCACCTCTGTAATTGAAGCCACCAATTTTCTCTCCTTGGGCCCTGCAGGTACGTACGCTTGGGCGAGGTGGTGGATCACGTCTTCCCCCTCCTGATGCGCGGGGACTCGTCCGACTTCCCGTGCTCTGACACCTTCAGCCAGTTCACCTACTGGAGAGAGCAGCTGCCAGCGATGGAGAGCCCGGAGGAGGACTTGCCCTTGAGCTGAATGTGGCGGGCCGCTGGTCTATTGCTGGCGGCACTGTGCAGATACAGATGGTCGGGCCTAGCTACTGGCTGTGTGTGTGCGCTGTGTGTGACGCATGGTCACCCAACTGCAGTTTTGCACTGCCCTGGCTCTACAAACCTCTATGCACATCAATGGAGCACTTTTTAAATAGATACCTAATGGCACGTATGGGTAGGATACAGGATTGCTACCATCTTATTCATGCTCAAGTATTCTACTCAAGATTTTTTTTTCCTTAGTGAAAATGACTTGTTTAAAAAATAGCAATCTATGTTAATGCCTCTCTTTATCCTTGTATTATGAAACAATATGTAATAGTTAACCCTGTTAGACCGGATTGGAGAAATAAATTCATTCTAAGTGAGGTTAGTTCATTTCCTTGGAATGATGCTTTAGCCAGCATGCGTTGATCCCAAAGCCCCTGTTCTACAGTGAGAGAGGAGAGTTGCACTTTAATGTCAGTCTTAATCCCGGTCAGGGGGGTTTACCATTGCCATGGAAATGGCAAACACTGAGAAAAATGGTAAAAGACAGGGCAGTGTCATGAACGTGACAGTCAAATAAACATTGCTTATGGGTTATATATGAGGTATATGTAAAAGGAAACTGCAGAAATCTGATGCCCTCGTCTCTGTGTTCAGATGTAATTGATAGGGTCCTGCAAAGTATGGGAAAGTGCCCATGGTTTTGTTGAAGAATATGTTTACTATAAAGGTTAATAAATCCTTTTTACCTAAATCACATGCAATATAGAAATTCTTAACTATCTCAGTTTATCAAATTCTATTTTAGTTAAAAGACGTATATTATGGGGAAATGTTAAGAAAGTAAATATAATAGTAAAGAAATTGTAAAATTTGCAATAAATACATTTAGTCTAAGCACAAGATTTTTAATAATTTTTTTTTCCTTAATTCTTTTTTAAAACAATGTTTTACGCCTGTCATATTGCAACAATCGTGTGGATTGTAGGAGAATTAACACTGCCTTACATTTGTGATTCAAGATGAAGACCAAAGTGCTTTGTGCATAGGATTAAAGAGAAGAACGTAAGGGTCATAAAGAGTTGTCTCTAACAGTGAAATGTGTGAGTGGTGTCTGCCAGCTTGCTAAAGCAGAAGTTTTGGGCTACGTTTAACCTTCAAGAGATGGCGCACCACAAAAACAGTCTGAATTCTCTCTTATGAGGTGACATGTGATAAAGCTGTTTAAATTAATTTACCCTTTCTATGTAGAGTAAATGGATTGTGCATTCTAATCTATAAAATAGTGTGTTTTTTAAGCAAACTATATATGTGCATTGGGTACATACCTGGTTTCTGTTGCAGATCCATTGTGATTTTCTGCATGTTCTGTAAAATCCAACATTCAAGAACCATAACCCAATAGAAACAAATGCGCTATGCTTCAGTGTGTATCTATGTTTATGGGCAGAAAGTAGTCCTCGAGGTGTCTCCGTTACTCTGATGTCTTGATAAATTTTGTTACTAAGACGGAACCACAGAAAACATAGGTGTACTAATGTGAATGGCTGACGTGTTTATTGTGGCAACGTTGTGATATTCTTTCTGTGAAAGATCTGTGTGACAACACATTTTTCATTGCCTTTAATGGCTGTTGTTATTTGTGAGAAATAATTTTATTGAAACGTGCAGAATCGACTAGTTCTAATGTGCCACGGTCAATTATGTTTATATCTGCTCTTTTAAACTTCAATAAAACACAATGAAAAGTCGCTGGTTTCCAGATACTTTTTCATTTTAATAAATGTATAACTTAATTCAGTTAAAAACAGCATATATGTAAAGCAATATGTACAGTATGTTAGCCTGGAATAAATCCACACATTTTGACCGGTATTCACTGCAATTTTTTATTTATTTTTTTCTTCGGGTGAGATCGGTTGTCTTTAAATATATTGTTTAAATACAGTTTTAGTTTTTCATGAAATAATCTTTCTTATCTCTGTATATTTTGCCAGAAAAACCAAGGGCACCGAGATTAGCCAGACGACGGATCGTTTGCCTAATTATTCTAGAAATCATTTACAGTAGTTTATAGGTGCGATGGTTAGAATTAGAATTACCAGCGCACCCAAATCAGTCAAGGCAATACAATTTTTGATCAAATTACAAAGGCAGCAACTGTTACTGCAGTTTTCTTTAGAATAAACAATTCCTGTGAGTTAAAATCTATATATATATATATATTATAAAATGGAGTAAGCGTTCTAATCATATGTATTAATCTTTCGAATAGGCGCCTTCAAACTCCATGCCTATTGATTGAGTGGAGGTCATTTTTTTTCCTTTCACAGTGACTGCTCACTTGTTCTTCTTTGCTGACACGTGTTTATTTTTCTCTGAATTTTTTTAATTGAAATTTTGTTCACCCAAAAGTTTGTTCTTATTTACCTGTTATTAAACCATGGGGAGCTAAAGCTAGATTTTGTTTTCGTTTTGTCCTATTCTCAACTGTGGACAAAATATCAGGGGGAAAAAAATGCAACGCGACTTACTGTTGGCCAGTAACGTATTACTCAGTAATGCATTACTGTAATATTATTACTTTCCCCAGTAACTAGTAGTGCAAGGGATTACTTTTTCCAAAACAGTAATAATATTAGTTATTAATCCAAGTAACGCTGCATTACTGCGTTACCAGTAGTGTTGCAGTTTTCGTGTATTTTCCTTAACCGATAGTTGAACACGTTAACAATCAATAATCGGTTAATAATTGATAATTAATAAAATACAAAACGCACGTATTTTGTATTTTAAAAATAATAGTGGCATATTAGTTATGTGAAACAATACGAAGCACAAACTATTTAAAGGAACAAAATAATAAAACAGTAAGGCTCTGGCTTGAAATGGCTGCTCATTTATGCCTGTCCTAAATCAACAAATGTCACCGCCAAAAAAACAATGTCAAATGGGGCACAATTACTGCCATTTCTAGACTAGCAAAGGTAGACCAAACCAAACCCGTTTTTTAAATAACCATAAAGTGCTGTATAAAATTTTAAAGACCTCTCTACAATAAACTGAAATCCTACTGGTTTGAACTTAAAAAATTAACATATCTATACGGGCAGGAGTGAGTTGTGAGCGGGGGGAAATGCTCTGAAACTCACCACAACATATTTTAGACCAAGGCCTACTGGATTTTATTTAGAAAACGAGCATATCTACGTGTTCAGGGGTGAGTCGTGCGCGCAGTCTGTCCAGCTTTCTTTATTGCGCGCCAGTAGTTTTTTTCTCATTTGCAAATGTGAAGTACGCCCGCGTGTGGCATAAAAGTTAACATAGGCTATGTGTGCTCCGGAGAAATGGTACATATAACATACATTGTCGGTTAATACATTTTTAATCGGTTAAATTCTAAACGGCAATTAACCGATTAACGGTTAATCATTGACAAACCTAGTTACCAGAACGCAATTTCTTTTTTTTCTCGACATAGACTGCCATCTTATGATAACGTGTATGCGAGAATGTTCAAAAAAACATTTGTTAAAAAGTCGGGAGTGACTTGTTTTATTTTATTTTTTAGGTTGTCCGTCACTAAAAGTAATATAGTAATGTACCGAGTAACGTAACTAATTACCTTTAATACCCAGTAATAAGTAAAGTAATTTTATTACTTTTTGAATGAGTAATAAGTAAAAAGTAACTTATTACAATTCCTGAGTAACTTGCCCAACACTGCTCGTCTGGTCCCCTGATACCAACAGAGTAACATTTTAACGTCACGTCTCTGCACATTGTCCCTTTTAGAGAAGGAAATATTCGAAATAATAAACAAAAATAATAAATCATGTAAATGTCAACTGACGTCTTAAACATGGAATTATTTGAGATTTACTTTAAAATGTCATCTGTACACAAAAACACCACACTGTCACTGGTGCTCAACATGTATGTACACTACCAGTCAACGGTTGAGTACATGAGCTGCGTAGCGATGTTCACTCTTCCCAATATGGCTAGCTTGGCAGAATTATCCATGTGTACTCTGGTGTTCTCGTGTTTCCTTACTTTCTCAGACAGGTGCCTCATATCTCTCATTACCGTAGCTGTCCATGCTGGATCTGTCCTTGCAAAAAGCAAGCACAGAAAGCAAAATAACGTATTCGCATAACCGCAACACACACTTTTTGGTGCACCAACTACGAGAGAAGACTCGCGTGTACGGCTTCCCCTTTTCGCTAGCCTGCGGTCTGATTGCGAGGTCAGGTTGATCTGGGCCCAACCCTTTCACCTGTAGTTTTTCCGCCAAAGTTCTCCTCTCAAACTGACTTTGTAAGAGAGATTTTAAAGAGTTAGGGTTGGGTCTAGAAGCAGTGATTTACCCTCTTCATTGTCATATATTTAAATATGACTTTAGCAGTTGCTCGTTAGGGGCGATAAAATAATCGCCCTTTTCGGATTAGATTTGAGGACGCTGATTGGCTAAAACTTATTCGCTATCTTGAAGATGTTCATATCTTGAATCAGCAATTGGCTAAATTTCTACATAGACGGGGCTCCTATGGGCGAAATCTCTCTCGCCCCAGAGCTGAATTTGAGACATGCGGACAGGCAGAAGGGGGATATGTAGAGAAAGCATATTTTACTAGCGTGACATTTCGGGAGGAGTTCCCCGAATTATCGTTCATTGATTGGTTTTCAGCGGTCTGCTGCTCAGCCAACAAGCCTAAAGAGAGGAGAGTGGTGTTTCATGTTAACAGATAGGTAGAATGTGAAAAGGACAAGCATTTGCTACAGGAAGTGTATTTACCCCACACAATGCAGAATTCGGTATGGATTTTACTGTGATCTCTTGTGTTAGAATAATGTTTTACGTGGTGTTGAAGTCCACGTATTATCTTACAATTTCACTTTCTCTTTCACTTCTAGCTTATTTTGTTGGGTAATTAACAACATTGTGTCGTTTTCAGCGCTCGTTATAGCGAATTAATTAATTAAGAGCAGAAATTGTGTACTTTTTAAATATTGGAGCGTGTTAGCAAAAATGGTATAACAATGTATATTTGTAAAACAAAACAAAAACACAAAGCAGGTGGCATTCTGTTATGTGATTCGTATTGTGTTCACATACTTTTGACATTCTTTGTCCAAGGTTCGTTGGGCCAAAGTCTATCATCGATCCATACGGACTGTAGGTCACGGAGTTTTTTGGTCTCTAGTGTTGTTGCGTTAGTCACCACAGCAGGGCTTAATTTGTGCCGCTCTGAGTATTAAGCAATGCTGTTACCCATTAAAATCCATTCTTATGTTTATTAGGCATTTGAATAATATAAATCTCTTGTTTGTTATCGTAGGTAAAGTCAGGAGTGTACAGTTAGGTTGCGATCATACATTCTATGGTTTTCGGTTTTCTGTGAGTGTTGGTATCGAGTTTTACAAACGATTTCTTGTAACAAATCACAAACTTAAAAACTTAGCGGACGTAATACATGTATAGCTAACCTTAGATGTGCCTGATCTAGCAGCTAAACAATTCTTTTTTTTTTTGCAATGTAATCATTTCTGAATACTAAAAAGCCTAAACTCCTGTCTTGAGAAATAAGAAATGCATAAACAGGCCCAAAATTAAAATAAGACTTGGGGGTGGATGGTTGGGGACTCAGAAGAAGATCCTTTTAAAGGGGAAAATGGCTTGAGTGAGGTTTGAGTGTCTCTGTGGTTCTCGCTGGTAAAGCAGCCTCAGTATGTGGGGCTGAAGGGGATGGAGCACTTCAGGGACATCCTGGAGGAGAGGAGGAGGTCCAGTGATCTGTGCCATGCCCTGAGGAGCTTCACCCCCTCTCCGTACCTGGGTCCGCTACGGCACTCAGCTGGCAACCTTAACAGGACTGTTTTGGAGTCTCAGTACCTGCGCTACGTCACGCAGCAGGTGAGGAATTTGGATGAGTATCTCGATTCAGACTTGGTGCACACATTAACATTACCTTCAGGTGTATGTCTCAGCTTTTCCAGGATCTGTTGTAAATCCCTCCTGTTAAAGACTTTCTTCAGTTGCTGTTTTTTCTTCTGTATCTGCATGTGTATCTTCTCAAAGATCTCAGTGGAGAGTGGTGAGCCGCTGGAGCTGATCAGAGAAGAGGCTGCTGGGATTGTGGAGGAGATGTCTCAGAACCTGCAACTGGGTTCCATCCGCCTCCTGGGCTTCATCATGAGCAAGGTCTTCAAAAGGTTGTTCCGCAGAATCCACATCAATGATGAAGGACTGCAAAGGGTGAGACGTGAAAAATACCAACCTGTCACATCTCCTCAATTCTACTTCTGCAGTCACTCCCAGACTATGCAGGTCTGAACTTTTTTGCCCAAATTTCAAAATGTTATTGGCTTATAAACAAGTAAGTATCTAGCCATAGACTGACTAACTGAGACAATGTTGTTTTGATGTAAATCTTTGTTATTCAATCCTTTGAGAAACCCAGTGCATGTATGACCTCACAATCTGTTTCATGCTAACTAAGACGGTTCATTTAGCTGGATAAATGTAACAATGTCAAGGCTTGACCTGGATGAGATTTAATGAAGCATGTCGGGACGGCATGCTCTATCTGTGCTCAGACCAGCGTTTTAAACGATTCACCATTGCTTATTTGTTGGTTTACTAAATTTTATTGTGTAGCATCCGAACAGCCTGCAGTTTAATTTACTGTCAAATGCAACGGTGCAAAAAAAAAAATATATATTTTTTTTAAACTCTTCCCCCCCCCAGACAGATAAGATATCTGGTGTGGTATGCTTTTTATCGGCTTGTATTCCTCGAATGAGCAGTGTGAAACATTGGATGAAAAGTGAACTCTGTTGAATGCTTTAGCTTGTTTGAATTCTTGCAAACAGTGTGTCTAAGTTATCAATGAAATTACACAGCTGTTGTTTTCCTGCCCCTCAGCTTCAGCAAGTCATTCAAGAAACTCCAGTGGTTTTGTTGCCCAATCACAGGAGTTATATAGACTTCTTGGTGCTGTCCTACATCCTCTTTACCTACGACCTCTCCCTTCCTGTCATTGCTGCTGGAATCCGCAAGTATCTATTCTAACATTCGGTCTTCTCCAGGTTCTTTGAATGAGTAGTTATTACTCATTCATTAATGAGTAATATTACATTATTACCAGAGCATTCAAAAGAAAACGCAGCCTGCTAGTTAGACTACAATAAGGGTGGTACTAAAATCAAAAAGCCCAAAGCCAAACTCTGCAGAAATGATCTCTGTGTTTAAAGTCCTGGTCCTGGTGCATATCCCAGAGAGTGGCTTTCACATCTGCCTGGTTACCTGTCTGTGTCCTACAGCTCTTATGGGGATGAAGCTGGTGGGGGAAATCCTCCGTCGGTCGGGGGCCTTCTTCATCCGCCGTGCAATCGGAGCTGACAAGCTGTACTGGGCTGTGCTTTCTGAATACGTCAAAACCATTGTGAGGGTGCGTGTCTAATGACCCCGACCCAGTGCAGATGTGGAGCCATCCTAAATAAAGTTAAATAAACATTATATATATATTTTTTTTTTTTGGTTTTGACCTAGCAAACTGGAAAAAATATTTTTCCTGTTTTAGCCTCACCCACACTGTTTGTACATTTGAGGTGCATGTTATTTGTGGCCTGCAGAAAGGATATGCTCCCCTTGAGTTCTTCATTGAGGGGCTAAGAAGTCGTACCCTGAAATCTTTGTTGCCCAAGCTAGGTGAGTGCCCATTCATTGCTGTGTTCTAGCAGTCATTGTAGTTTTATGTTTGCATCTGGGACGTCCCTAGAATTTGAACATGAAAACTCCGTGATTTTGGTTGCAGGTCTAATCACAAATGTAAGCAAGGCGATGTTAGATAGTTGGTGGAAAATATACGTTTTATGTGTGTTATGGGGTGCCAGCATCCCCAAATGTAACGACCACAAACTTTATTATTGTTATAAAAAAAGGTTTGGGCTAACGTACATTTTTCTATAAGGCTATAGGTTATTGCGCTTATGTAAACAATGGAAAATAAAAGTGTTTTCCTACTGTGAAATGAATGTATTTTCTACCAAAACATCCAAACTCCAATCTCATAACCCAAAGGCAGCAGAGTTAGTCCTTCACTAAGTGAGAGTATTATACTTTTAATGAACCAAATTCCTGAGCAAATCAATTGGCTATTCAAAAGTGTTTGTTTAATTGGAAACTCCTTTGTGCCCCTTTGTCTTTTTCACATCCCTGCGCCCGCAGGAACATGTATCCTACACAATAGTGTAAAATCTGGTGAAGGGTACTTGGTGAAAATTAACCATCCCCCGTCTGGTTGATGTGGCGTGTTCTGTTTATCTTTTCCGCTACTCCTCATTGTTGGTGACTTGGGCCATGGCAGTGGTCCACAGAATCTTCCAGGCTGTAATTCACCTCGCTGTTGTCTGTCCGTAAGGTTGGATCATGCCATGGGTAGGGTTACTGCATTGTGCTGTTTCTGCAGGGATGATGCACATGGTATTGGAGCCTTTCTTCAAGGGCGAGGTTTTCGACATTAGTCTGGTACCCATCAGCATCAGTTACGACCGGGTGCTGGAGGAGTCCCTGCTGGCCCACGAGCTGCTGGGTGTCCCCAAACTCAAAGAGTCCACAATGGTAAGCGCTTGTCAGCTCTGTGACATGGCAATGTCCTCTGTGTATTTCTCCTGCAATGCGGGTCAATGCAGGTTCTTGGATAAAGATTTTCTCATAGAATTCCTGTATGCACACCGTTCAGCTTTGGGAAGGCCCTAATTATAAGTTGATTCAGATTTTAACTGTTTAGATAACCTTTAAACAAATGTCCATGATTTCACAATATATGTATACACAATTTTTTTTGTTAACTAATCAGTTAAAGTTGTTGCTGTGAGACAAAAAAAATGTACCAAAACTTCCCATTCAATGCATGGTCTTACCTACACTCTGTTGGATGGTTGATATGGAGTGGAAGGTTTTAATTGAGTGACGCCAACTATCAGCACTACACCTCTTGATTTACATGTTGTCTGAGTTGGAGAGGGTCAAAGTTTACAGGAAATTATTTCTAAATTCGTTTAGAACTAAGTGAGGTGGTACTTATGAGTCATACTTTTTGATTTCTGAACTATTTTCTAAATGAGTGCATCACACTTTGATTCACCTCCTGGAAACATTTCATATTTCATAACATATTAAATGCTTTCCTTGTGCTTTTTCGGCAGGGGCTGCTAAAGGCCAGAAGCGTATTGGAGGAGAACTACGGAAACATGCACGTCGTCTTTGGCCAACCCGTATCGGTGCGAAACTTGGCCAAGGGGAAGATCAATCGCAGGCAGTTCAACTTGGTTCCCAGGTAATGCTGTAGGTGTGTGAGGTTTCTGTCTGTGGTACTGGCCCAGTGGGGACTGCTGAATATGGAAATCTACTTTCACGTTGGCACACTCTTACAGGGACCTTCCCATGAAGCCGAGCGAGGACATCCAGGCCTTTGTAAGCACAACAGCACACATGATAGTGCGCCTACAGGAGGCCAACATGGTTCTGAGCCCCTGGAGTCTGATGGCCACCGTCTTGATGCAGAACCTGGGGGGCATGGACTGGGAGCTCCTCACACAGCAGACTCTTTGGTTGAAGGGCCTGGCGCTGGGCTTTGGGGCACTTCTGGACTGGCCTGGTACGCTACTCTTGCCCATAGTGTTTTGCAGTGCTTGTCTGCCCCACTGCCCCCCGTCCTGATGATTATGTGTGACGTTCTTACCAAATAAGCAGCTTCATTGTAGGCCATGATTTGGTGTCTATCAAGTAAGGTATGCTTCATTAAAACAGAATTTTACTGTGCTTAAATCAACACGGATTTGTTTCAGAACAGCCCAGAGCATATTTTGGCTAGTTAGGGATTTGAGTGGAAACACTTAAATGCGGATTAGGGAGAATGATTACCACAGCATGTGATTTTCTCTTTCTGCAGTGTTCGCTCCAACAAAAGCTTTTTATGTTTAATTTGGAATCAACTGAATCTAGTGCGTGCAGCCGTGAAAAAGTGATGATGACAAAACAGACTTAATTGTGTAGACAATGCAGCCGTGAAAAAGTGATAATGACAAAACTGACTTGATAGTCAAGCACAGCGGGATTAACTGTGAAAGATCTGTTGAAGCCGAACGCGGACAGTAGCTCTCTACCTTTCCCTCTGTAGCCCAGGTGCCCAGCTGTGAAGTGATGTCATCCAGCATATCTCTCCATTGCTCTGTGGTGCGCCGTGATGCAGGCCGTGTCTTGCTGGTGGAGGTAGCTCCTCAGGTTGCCAGCAGCCCAGAGCAAGCCGTGTCCCAACGGGCAGTCACGGTGCTCATGTGCGCCTCCTACAGGAACCAGGCACTGCACGTGTTTTTGCGGCCAGCCATGGTGGCTGTGGCCATGCACAAAGCGGGTTCATCCAAGAGAGGTGAGGAGGAGGTGGACCTCCTTTGGTCACATGGTGATTGTTTGCTCCTTTGTAACCGATGTGTCTGCTCATCCTGTTCCAGAGGACATATTCAGCATTTTCCGATTCCTTCAGGAGATGTTTACAAACGAGTTCCTCTTTATCCCTGGCCAAGCAGAGCAGGTGGGCTCACCAGAAATTTTGATATATATTTTAAAATGGTGTGTGCTTATTAATAAAATCACTACGTTCTGTTGGAACGGCATAGAACTACACGGTTCTCTACAGGCATGGCATAATCCTCCTCTCTGTATACATGTCTTCACCAGGACTTTGATGAAGGTTGCTCCTTACTGAGAAAGTGTGGAGCGGTCCGGATCGTCAACCAAGATCTCACAGTGGCAGAGAACGGATGTGCCGTCTGCTCTTTCATCAGGGCCATATTGGAGCCCTTCATAGAAGCGTATCAGGTGAATGTGAAGGCGTTGTACCTAGCACTGTTCATGATTGCTCCTTTCCAAGCACATGGCACTTATTAACTGAGAGATGGGGGTATATTCCATCTACATCCGATAAAAGGCCTCGTTTTGTCCTTTCATCGGACAGGTGATTTTCAGACACCTGTTAGAGGAGAGTGTTCAGGGCTTCACGGAGAAGCAGTTCATACCTGGGGTCCGCAGCTTTGCAGCCCGATTCATACTATCAGGTATTCCCACCTGATGTGTTATCGCTTTAACGAACACCGCAACTCCCACTAAAAATAAATTGGTAAGGAGGCATTGATTTTTCAAGGTTTTTAGTCATGTTCTATGATGTTGGTGTTCCCCACAGGGGAACTCGTGTCCTATGATGTCCTCTCATCGGACACACAGAAAAATGCGCTAGCTGCTTTAATAAGGTGGGACGCTGTGACGAAGTCTAATAGGTGAGTGATGCATGCGCTCTTACACAAATTGTTACATGTGGATTTGGATATTTTATTTTCTTATTCACTCTAGTTCTGTGTGCTTTGAGTTAATTTGAATTGGAGTTTTTAAAACCGTTTCAGAACGGGGCAGAGTTATTTCAGAGTAAACAAGTTGGCCATCAGAAGAATTGGAGACATATTAGGTATGGACTTTTCCTTCTTTATATTTTTCAGTAAACATTGAAAGTAAACCACACATTATTTGCTTTCAGTTTGGAAAAGGATATAGTTTTAAAGATTGAAGCAGTGTTATGACAATGTGTGTTTTTCCTGTTTAGAGGTTATTTATTCACACTGAAAACTGTAATAAAATGTGCAGATATAATGGCATAGCATCTGTCTAATATTTATAGCAACTTTTCCTACTCCTGTATACTTCTAACAGTAAAATCAAATACCACTTGATCCTTGACAGCTGGTAAGATCCCACCTCAAGCTACTTCTTACTCCAAACTTTAACATTTAATGGCACAACTCCTTGTGCCACTGAAGCTCCCATCCTTGTGGACAAGTTGTGAAAGACTTCCTTCCCTGTCAAAATGGCATCCTTCACAGATGTGCCTCACTGGGGCAAGTTTACTTGCACATAACTCTGGAGTCTACAATGCAGTCCTGAGTGCACTGCTGTTTAACTCCCATGCTAGTGGATTTCTGTGTTCTGTACTCGCTCACCTGGAGGATTACCCAATCAGAGTCAGACCTTTTAGTGTTCCATGCTGAGGTAGACGGGCCCAGTCATGGAGAGCCACAGAGAATTATGTCTGAATGATAACTGAATTACAGAAATAAGAAAACAAATGAAATCCGAAGTAACTTAACTATTTGATCACTTTGAGATACATTTCTAGTATCTTGTTTACGCTAAATAACTGAAGTTAATTACGTGAATGAGACAGTGTTGTAAAATCATTGTGGATACTTCAGAGACACAAGGGTCATAATTAATTAGTTGGTTTAAAAATAATTTATGTAATGTAAAAAATATTGTTTTGGTACGTTCATTTTTTTTATAAACCAAAATTAATGAGTTATCGTCAGTATTTATTTCTAATGGCTTAATAAAGATTACGCACAACGTTCTCTTCCGAAATGTATTACAATGCATTAAATCCTGGAGTGTTAACTTTTAACTCCAAATTTTTTTTTTATCTATAGTTTGTGGTGTTTGCTTTATAATGTTTTATTCAGGGCTTGAAAAATAAAATATACATTAATTTAGAATTTTCCACTAGCTTCTCACTCCCTAAAGGGTTAATTAAGGTTGGAACAGAAAGGATTGACTTTTCTTTCTTCCTGCAGTCCTGAATTGTCTTTCTTCATTTTCCTTTTTCTTTTAGATAGTCAGCTGGTAAAAAAAAAAAATATATATATATATTACCAATACATTCAGTAAAAACTTAGTTAAATTAAAATTGACAGTTAGGTGGTACTGATGTTAAAATAACTGCCAAATCATGGATGCATTAAGTGTTTTCTTGGACAAGAATGAGTGACTTTTCTCCACCTTACCCAGTTTCTCCACTGCTTCCACACACACACTGGGAAACATGTGTTCATTGTAAGTGGCAGCCAGTACGTGAACTGCCGTCTTCGCCATTATAAAACCATGCCCATTCTAATGAGAAACAGAGCAGACAACGTTAGTTAATGTAATCGTTTAACTCGTCTAAATGTGCAATCCAAAACCGACACATCTATTGAAAAACACTTGCAGATTTTAAGTATATTGAATTCCTATCAGCTCTGACACATGTGTAGGTCTTGTCCTGGAAGTAGATCCCATTCTCTCTGGTCAAGTTTGTATGCTTGAAGCAGTCTAAGATTATTTGGGCTTGAGGCATCTGAATCTGAAAAATGGCGTAGGTAGAGTAACGATTAAAGAACAGCTTTAGAAAGGGAACATTCAGTATTTAGCTTGAGATATGTTAAGCTAAAGAAAATTCTAATGTCCTTAATAAATTAGCTTGAACCTTAATAAACGTTGTTTGTGAAAATTGCAGCACCTTCATGGGACCATTATGAAGACATATGCCTGGGCGTTATATTAATCAAAATGTAATCTAGAACTAGCTATTCTCTTATTTACCTATCTTTCAGTGATTACAGATTGCTAGCGATTTGTTCACTTAAGCGTAACCACCAATACTTACATCAAACTTCGGGGACGCCGCAATTACGGTTGCGTTTTTCGCATTTATGATTGCAGCACGTTCTACGTGTTTTGTATCGATAAGGCAATCGTTTATCAAATGTTGCATCTGGTTCATCTTTGTGGTATACTGTAAATAATAATAAAAAGAACAAGATAAAGCACTAACAATGATATTGCTCAGCACTCGGTATACGCTACTACCTGCTATTTTATTTTTTTATTACACTAATTTACTGTCTTCTACATACGAATTGTTTTTCCGTTTACCTTGGTCCGTGGAAACTCAATATTAGTCCCATCCAATGGTGAATTTAGACAAAATACACAGGCTATACAATGTCTAGATTATCCGTCCAAAAAAATTCCAGTCAGTTGTAAATTTATGTGACATCCCCATAGCAACAAATTCACGCTTTGTCGCAGAAACTGAAGAAGACTGGATACAGTCCAGCTTTCATTCTTGTGTTGGTCGCCAGAGTGAATGCATATCTTCGGCAGACGGAATAGTTTAAAGTTGAAGGCTAGTGCGCCACCGTGCCTTTAAAGAGGGTGTCTCCACGGGGATAAATAACTGTAAGTATAACAGACGGTGTACTGTCTCAGTTGGGCTGTTTTATTGTCACCGCGTCTTACTGGGAGAATTTGTTCAATAGTCTTAAGACGTACTTTCATGTATCACGTTTAGTAATAGTGTCAGTTTGAAAGTTTGGGGGCGATTCGTTTTCTGGCGGTTCCTTCCTCTCTTACAGTTGGAGCGGTAGTTAGCGAGTTAACCTTTGCTAAGTCTGCGTTCAATGCCGTGTGTGAATAACCTATTCGCTTCTTCGAGAGCAATCAGGCAAGTGATATTTACTCAATATGTTTGCAAACGTGCTGCAATGTTTTATTTTTTTAACTGACCGCTGTTATCGTTTTTTTTGTTTTTTTTATTATGGTATTGGCACAAACAGATTCATATCGTTTTATTTTGGGGGTACACAATTAATTTTAAAACTCCATAATGTCATTGTGTTGGAGCATCTAGAAGTTTAGCCGTGTTTAGTAACAAATTCTAAATTCTTGGTCGACTTCAGACATGCCAAGTATTAACAAGAAAGGAGCTTTTGCAGGATCGATTACCTTCCACACACCTGTCGCCGCCAGCGTCCTGACGTCCTCGGTATGTAAACGACAAACTATGTACTATGTCTTATGGAGTAGATATCTTCATCATTAAGAGAGATCCAAAATCTTTCAGTACCGGTATCAAAATCAGTTTTATTATTGGGTCATTGCGAAACAGCAGGTAACTTTTCTGGCTTTATTTCACCATAAGGCAATAAAACAACCACAAGGCTTGGGCCAAAGTCAGAGTTTATCCTCTCCTCGAGACATCGAAGCAGGAAACTGCCAGGATGGGCCAGGCGTTGCTGTGCTTAGAGCTTTGTGGCAGTGGTAGTCAATCCTGGTCCTCCTGTGTCTGTGGGTTTTCGAGCTACCTCTCAGTTAGTATTAAGTTATAAAACTGGAAAACTGAGGTCAGGGCTATGCAAATCCAAATAATGACATAAACGAAATAAACAATAAGAGACAAGGAGGACTAAGTGTTAATTATGCTAGACTGGTTATTCGGTATTCTCAATAATATTAAATATTAAATACTTTAATAATGTGGCAAAATGGAGGCATGCCGACTAAATATAAAAATTTTGTTGTACTTTTTATTTGAAAATGAGTTTCGGCTGACATGAGTTTTATGAGGGTGAACTCTGTGTGTGTGTGTGTGTGTGAGAGAATGATGTGATCCATGTCTTTTTGCGGACCCAGTCACGTGGACACGATTGGAAAAGTCTGTCGGTGTCTGTGTCGGAGAGCAGGAAACCGTCTTATCTCAGGATCCCTGGCCCCGAAGCTTGTGTGGGGAAGAGGCGAGCCGCCGCAGATTGGCTGTCACACAGCTCCCTCAGAAGACTCCAGGTGCCAATCATACCCCACTCACTCAGACATGCCCCGTTCTCTTTAACATGAAATAAAATATTCCTTGATTATTATACGCTAACACTTCCCTCGAATCCTTCACATTCTCAATACTAAATTGGCCCGGTGAGTGAGGAAAAACAGCTTGTGCTGTTCAAATTTAGGATGCGTTTCTACACACTGTTACCAAGACACAAATTTGATTTAAAAAGCAAAACTAACACTGGAGAAATAATCTGTTGCTTGTTTTTCTACTGCTATAAATCCCTCCAGGCAACTCTACAAATTGAAAACAGTGAGGCAAAATCGATAACCCAAAACTTGTTCGATACAGAGAATGGATTTATTAAGGTATGTTTGTTTAAACGTTTTTTAAATGATTATGCTACTTTAAATGACGATGATACGTTAAATGATGATAAGTTAAATAATGATGATAAAACGTTAAATGATAAGTTAAATGATGATGATTAAACGTTAAATAAGTTAAATGATGGTAAGTTAAATGATGATGGTAAGT